>CAKNYM010045641.1:1446-57983 GCA_932195095.1 Andricus curvator | reverse complement strand
CTGAGAGCTTGTCTCGAGACGTTTGCAATGTTGAGAACAATCACACTATCAGTTAGTAAGTTTGTCATGCCTGAGAGCCTGTCTGCAGGCGTTCGCAATGTTGCAAGCAATCCATCAGCAATATGGTTGTCATGCCTGAGTGTTTGTCTCGAGACGTTTGCAATGTTGAGAACAATCACACAGTCAGTTAGTAAGTTGTTCATGCCTGAGGGCCTGTCTGCAGGCGTTCGCAATGTTGCAAACAATCCGCCAGCAATATGTTTGTCATGCTTGAGAGCTTGTCTCGAGACGTTTGCAATGTTAAGAACAATCACACAGTCAGTTAGTAAGTTTGTCATGCCTGAGAGTTTGTCTCGAGACATTTGCAATGTTGAGAACAATCACACAGTCAGTTAGGAAGTTTGTCATGGCTGAGAGCTTGTTTGAGAACTCCTTTTGCACCCAAAAAGGTTTTGGGTTGTTTGAGAAAATTGGCACAGATGTAGCCTCCGGAAGCTACGACCACGATCGTTCACCGAACGATCGATCCCGACGCGACCGGAAGCAATACGTCATCCGACTCGTAACTTCCCACAACACCGGAAGATGATCGAGTCGGGAAATCGCTGAAAAAGGACTCGAAAAAAAAACGAATGAAACACCGACTTTACTTGAAAGGCTCAAATATCTGAATTGCTTAGAAGACGCACGCTTGATTAAAATCGTTGCAACAACCGATAATGTCTACACACGCCTACACCTTAATAGCAACTGAATAGCCCGGAAAAGCTCCCAAAACTCAACAAGGGAGCTTCACGCCACTACCTGAGTCCCCACTCCAACGGAAAGGAAAGCGCCTGAAACTCAAAGAACAGAGAGAAACCTTCAAGAAGAATGAGCATTGGGCGAAAACCATTTGATTACCAATGAGAACTTGAAGGTCACTCAAACAAGAATAACAACATCAAATAAATTATTAACAATTACAAATGTGACTTTATTGCAGACTCCTGATGGTATGATTCGAATGAGGCACTGGAGTTCTCTTCTAGAAGTAAAGAATAAAATATTTTATAATTTGAAAGTGGCTGGCTCATAAATTAACTGAAGACCATTTAGATCCAAAATACTATCAAAAAATGAATGTTCCTATGGCATTTTACGTACGTATTGTTGGAAGCTTACAATTATTCCTTCGAGTAATATCGGATATTAAAATGTTTTTACGTGACAAAAACTTCAGTTTTATTCAGAGCCCGTATATAAACGCATGGAATTGTACTCTAACATTTTAAACTGTGATGATTTAAAAGATTCCAGAGGAACGAGGACTTTTATGGAAGAGTAAATAAATTAATAATAGCAATGATGTCTCGATCACCTCAAAATGCTTTGAAAGAAAATTCTGTCCAGGATACTGGACCAGGATCTGGCTGTGTTATCAATGAAAAATGTATATCGATTTTCTTCATTCTTAAACGATTTATATTGCATTTTTTAGAGTTTCTTCGGCTTAGTGCGGGAAGCTTGTGGATCCAATGATTATCCTGACTCTCGCATCTTCTCACAAGTTTTTCGCCTTTTAAGTGTTTACTCTCTCATAAAACCAGGAAAGGAAGCAACGTTGAAGGTGTGGATATCCTCAACACGATGTTGAACTTTAAAGATTTGCAAAATGAGAAACAGCAACAAACACTGTGCGAAATTTTGTATCAAGTAATACTTAAAGATACTCCAGCCGTAGACGAAATCCTAAACTTCTTAGAAAGAGTGAAGGATCACGATGAACGATTGTGTTTTTCACCAGATTTTGTACAATATAACATAGCCGGCTACGTCGCCTTTCGAGCTAAAAAAATTAACGAAATACGTAGACTGCATAGAAAATGTCCCAACCCAAAGAAAGCCGAGTGATGAAGAACGTTCTGATATGTTAGATTCTTTTAATCGTAGACGATTACAGTATACATCAGAGGATCTTTATCAGCCGACGAATAATTTAGAGAATATTATTCTGCATATCTTGGATAGCCTCGATAACTATGAAATTCCAAAGGTCGCATGTTCAGAACGTGAAAAAAACATTTTACTTTTTTATAAACGACATGTTTTGTTTATAACACTTTCGCCTAAAACCCTTCTTTCAAACAGTACATCACTTAAATGTCAAGAAAACGGCATTTTTCACTTGTTTAGGTGAACTAAAGGTTCTAGCAGAAAAACAAACGCGACAAAAACGTTTTACTTTTTCATAAACAACATTTTTTGTTTACAACACTTTCGCCTAAACCCCTCTTTTCGGTCAATAGACCACTTACATGTAAAGAAAAAATATTTAAAAAAATAATATAATATAACATAAAAGAAAGATGGGCACAACATGAACAAATTTTATCTGAAATATTACTTTGAAAAATAAAACGACAGGTAGAGCCATATTTTAAGTCTTATCAATTTATTGTCTCAGAATTTCATATTAGCATACGAGTTTATTGCGGTCGTCTGGTGTTGCTCACTTTTTTCATAAATATGTTAAATTCAGGAAATAAGACTAACCTAGCACGAAGTACGATTCGTGAGTTTTAAAATATGTAGAGTTTGTACATTAATGAAATATCATACACCACTACTGTCCTATACTGTCGATTTATGTGGAAAAACAGCGTGTTCTTTTGATGGTCATTCTATAAAAACCAAATTAAAATTCTGCTTTAAAAAAATATTATTTCAATCTTTCTCTCTCTGTACATTTAAGTGGTCTATTGTCCAAAAAAGGGGTTTTAGGCGAACGTGTTATAAGCAAAAAAAATGTTGTACATCAAAAAGTAAAATGTTTTTATCGTGTTTGTTTTTCCACTTGAACCCTCAGTTCAGCTAAATAAGTGAAAACTGCAATTTTCTTGACATTTAAGTGTTTTACTTTTCGAAAAAGGGTTTTAGGCGAAAGTGTTATAAACGAACAATGTCGTTTATAAAAAAGTAAAATGTTTTTTTCGCATTAATTTTTTCTCTAGAACACGCAGTTTAGCTAGAAAAGTGGGAAATGTCATCTTATTGACATTTAAGTGGTCTATTGTCAAAAAAAGGGTTTTAGGAAAAATTGTTATAAACAAAAAATATTGTTTAGAAGAAAGTACAATGTTTTTGTCGCATTTATTTTTTGACTTGAACCCTCAGTTCAGCTAAAAAAGTGGAAAATGCCATTTTCTTAACATTTAAGTGATGTACTGTTCGACAGCAGGGTTTGAGACCAAAAATCTGTTATTAAAAATGTTCTTTGCAAAAAAATGAAATATCTTTATTATATTTACTTATTCACTAGAGCCCATAGTTGAAGAGAGAAAATGAAAAAAATATATTTTTTTATCTTCAATCGCCTTGAGCGTAAGAAAAAAAAATTACATTTTAAATTGGCACCCTAATATATATACAATATGAAAATATTTATTTTTAATATACATATTATAAATAAATATAAAACAATAAAATATTGTGCCTTTGACTACCTAGGGCATTTCAGTCTAGACTTATTTCAATAAAATAATCTGTATTTTTTAACAATAATGCCAAAATCTTGGCTTAAAACCTGACAATAACTAATAATTTAACCTACTGACTTCCGACCACATCTCGTGTTTCTCGACAGGCATTCGCGAAGAGAAGAGTAGTTGTTTAATATCAAAGAGTGACAAACAACAACCGTGTAATTTGGATTATAAAAACTGCAATATTACAGACCCCCCCCCCCCCCTAGGGGAGGGCTAGGGGAGGGGTCGGCAAGCTTTTCGCTCGCTTTTCAGGTCAGGGCAGGGTTGGCCCAAGAAATTTTTTTCGCCTGTCGGGCTTTGTTTGTCAACGCTATGGTTCTCCTGCGTAGGGTTCGGTTGTATTAGCTTTTCTCGGCCGGGGTTCATTGTGAGACGAAGTACTCAATGGGAATAAAAAGTTAGCAATCAATTTTTTTTAAATTCTTATATTAGCGATTTAAAAGTTTTAAATTCGGAACCTGTGACTTTTTTGCGATTACACGCATCTAAAGTTGTTCTTGGGAAGTTAAAAGTCAATGTTTTGAAATATAAAGATAAAACATAATTTTTTGAAAAATTACAAATGAAGCAACTGCAAATGAGTTGTTTCGTTTGAATTATATTTTTTTTATTACAAATTTATATAATAAATCCCCTCAAGATTTTAATGTGAGAGAGGCCCTTCCTTGGCTCTCTCTCGTGAGACACAACCATGCTGGTAAGTTTCATATACAATAAAATCAAATTATTGTATATAATATTCACCTGCAGCTCTACTGTCTCTCCGTTAATAAAAAGGGAATTTAAAAAACAAGTAACAAAAAAAAATTCAGACACAAATATTGAAAAATATGAAGCATTTCGAATCTAAAACTGAAAGGTAAAAAGAGATCAAATGCGTCACATACGAAATTAATGCGAGGGATGTCCCTGTTTTGCGCTAACTACTTTCTTTATGTCTGGATTCATTGACGCGTTGATTTTTAGCAACAAATTGCTTTCGACGTCTTCTAATCTGTTCCTATACTTATTCTCAAGTGAGCCATTGACGAAAAACCTAATTCGCACAAATAGGACGTATTAAACGGAACCAGAATTTTTAGGGCTGTTACTGCAAGTTCGGGATATTTCCGTTTCATGAAAACCCAAAATTGAGAAATCGTGTGCCCTTGAAAATCAGCTTTCAGTAGTTCATGACAAGAGAGATCAATCAGCTGATGTTGGGCTTTTGTTTCCAATCGGGCATGTTCAACGAAAACTGGTTTAAAAGGGTTAAGAACCCACCCATTCGCAAACTCACGCTGTTTAGGAAAAAACGCACGAATGTCAGTCTTCAATCCTGTCAAATGCTCGATAAAGAGCATTTTAACGCTGGATTCGATGACATGCTCTTTCATACACTCTGCAAGTGAAAAGAAGGCATCGTACTGATTACATTCAAATTGAGTGATCCAGTAATCAACCTTCTTCAAAAAGCCCTCGATCGCATACTGAACTGCAATTATGTCGGTATACGCACCTTGCATATTCAGATTGAGATCGTTCAAAAGCCCAAAAATTTCAGCTAAATAACACACCTTCAAAACCCAATCGTTATCTTTGAATTTTGAAGCCCAGGCATTGTTTGATTCACACAAAAAAAGGTACACTTCTTCTCTCATAGCTACCAAACGATGAAGTACTTTTCCTTTTGAAAGCCAACGTACCTCAGTATGTTAGAGTAACTGAGAGAAAACAGCTCCTAAGTCCTCACACATTTTTTTAAATAAACGGCTGTTCAATGCACTGGATTTAATAAAGTTGACAATTTTGATGACATCATTCATCACATTTCGCAAGTCTGTTGGCATATGTTTAATAGCAAGAGCATATTTATGGATCATACAATGACGCCATTCAGCATTTGGTGCGATATCCTTCAAAAATTTGATGAATCCAACATTTTTTCCCGTCATAGCACTAGCGCCGTCCATACAGATGCAAGTGCATTTTCTCCAATCGATGCCAAAAAAGCTCATATTGTCCATAGTTGTTCGATAAAGACGTCCAGTCGTTCGACCGGTTAAGCCCGCGCAAAAAATCATGCGTTCTTCTATGTCATCTTTGCCAATGTAACAGACAAGTGCTAATAATTGGGCTACGTTGCTGACGTCAGTTGACTCATCGAACTGGATAGAAAATACGGATACTGGCCATATCTCCGATTCTGCCATGAATTGGTTTTGGCAGACTGTGGAATCTTTTGGATCATATCTCCATGATCTTTTCCCCATAAGATATCAGACCACTCAGCAGCAACTGGGTTTAAAATATTTTCGACTTCATTGTATGGCTTGCCAGCCTTTGCTACAGCTAATGCTGCAACATACGAACACTCTGCCAATTTGCTATTTATTAACACTTCCTTATCAGACTCATGAGTGCTACCACTGAATTCCTGTTCCTGTTCTTCAAGCTGACTTAGTTTCTTTTCGTAAATCGAAATTGGCACATGTAACATATCCGGATGCATTTTTACTCGGTGGCGATTCAATTTCGAAGGACATTTCGATTTCGCGGAAAGAAATTTGTAGCAAATAATACACTGCGGATTATTATCTACTAACCGAAACCCATAGCGCAAGTAATCATTCATATTCCCGTTTCGAACATCGATAAAATTTTTCACTACTGTCTGCCTCAAATCGCTAAGAAAACTGATGCTTTCTTCATTAATATTCTGAATACGTAAGTGTATTTCCTCCTTTCCCACCTTTTCCCCAATTTGACAATTTTAAACCAATCATGAGTCGCAACATTTCGCTTACGTTGATGTTACATTACCCATCTCCCGCCTTTTCCTAATTGGACCCTTTCGGACCAATCATACTCTCTAAATATTAAATTTTTAAGAAAATTTAACAAATGGCAGTTTAACTAATAATTAATTAAATACTAGGTGACTGAATCACTGACTCATTTTATATTTTATTTAGCAATTTTTAACTAATTCAGATTTAAAGTATAAGTTCAAATATTGCAATTAATTAAGAACTAGGTGAGTGAATCAGTGACTGACTTCGTTTCTCATTGGGTCATTGTAAAATAATTCATATTTAGAGTACAATGTTTGAATATTGATGCACTTTGTTAATACTTTGCACCCCCTTCTTTCTTTCTTGCCGTATCCTCTCTTTTTTTCCATTTTCGCCCTATCGGATCAATCATATTATTAATTACAAGTACTTGCAATCATAAAAAGCACAGAGTTTGAATTTCAAAGTTTCAAATTGCCAATATTAAAACTGAAAATCTTGTCTTCACATTCTCATGCGAAAAGTATGAGAAATATTTTATATTTTCCATACAAAAGTATCTAATGTTAAAATTACTCAATAAAATGCCATTGGACACTCAGTTTGTAAATTAAAAATGTTTTTACAATGGAAATTAAATTCCAAAATTAGGTATTCATCGTTAATTGATTTTTATTCTCTTAAGAAAAGATTGTAGATTGTCATGTAGTCGTAAAAATAACAAATTTTAAATTTTGTTGTTTCAAATTCCTCATTTTTGAACTAAAAATGTTTTTTTCGTATTCCTGTATGAAAAGTAATTTTATATTTTGTTTATAAGAAGATCGAATATTATAAGAAGTTTATAAGCTTATACAATGCCATTCTACGCTAATTTTGGAAATTAAAACGTTTCTAATAATGAAAATTGAATGTAAACTAAAAGTGTTATTGTTCATTGAATTTTTGGGTTTTGAGACGTTTCTTAGATTCTCTTTGATCGCAAAAATCCACAGATTTCGAATTTCAAATTTTCAAATTGCTAATTTTGAAATTTAAGAATTTTTAGTTTTGAATTTTAATCCCCGTTACTCGAACCGCTTAACAAAAGAAGCATCCGTGGCGGGTTGGACCTTTATGGCGGCAGCAGGTACTGCCACGAGATTTTGACTCGACCCGCCACGGCAGCTAAGGCTGCCGCGCGGCAGTAGTTAAGACCAGTTTCAAACAACGTTTGGTCTTTTTCTGGTCTGTGCCCTTCAGCCTATACCTGCATCATTTTTAGGGCATTGAAATAGACACCACTTCCCCCCCCCCTCTCTCTCTCTCTCTCTCTGAAATAAGGATAGCTGTCTGTATCAACAGGACTGTGGTCTTCTGGGGACCAGAAAAGATCAGTTTAACACCACTTTAAGACAGGCCTATACCTGCCTATACTGTGGTCTTAAGGTGGTCTTTCTTTTCACGAGGGTAATTTATAACAACTAGAATTAAGGGCAGACGACACACCGGGAAACGGAAAGGGTGAAGAAAAAAAGTGAGATGAGATGAGAGCATTCAAGATGAGAAGGATAGAATAAAAAAAGAATGTGTGTGAGATGGCTCAGTATAGCGAGCTCGAGACCTCCTCGACTCCTTGCAAAGGGGACAGTCTCTGCAGTAGATGTCAGTGTCAGTGTCAGTGGTGTCAGAACCATCGACATATAGAAATGGACCCATAACGCTGTGGGGAGCACTGAAATGGGCTTTAGGGAGAGAGAAAACATTTGAGAGGTAGACCTGTCTCTTTCTAGATAAAGCTGTTTGGTCGAGAGCATTTTCGATGGGGGGAGCCTGAAAAAGCACAGGACCGTGCATAGGACAGTCCTAGAATAGAAAAAGGCAGATCTACCTCTCAAATGTTTTCTCTCTCTCTAAAACCCATTTCCGTTCTCCCCACAGCGTTATCGGTCCATTTCTATATGTCGATGGTCAGAACGCGGATATCTCTTGCATGCGCAGTACGCTGGAGGCGGTGCCTATTTCAATAAGCAATGGGAAGTGGGCGGGCTCTTAAATATGGAAATACATACTTTATTATTTTTCAGCAGAATTACAATAAGGGAAATGAAATAATAAAGCTTGATAAAAGAAAAATATTTTATATCACCGATATGGAGGGGTACTTGATAATAATTCTCTCTGTTACTGGTCAAATCCAAAGATACTAATTTTAATTTCTCGTAAGTATAGTTTTTGAATACTGGCAAGGTTTTCCTGGAGTTTTCCTTAGCACAATAAGTGAATGTTCGTGTTCTTGTAGTTAATATCAACTGCATATATATATATATATATATATATATATATATATACAGGGTGTCCAAAAAGTCCCGGGACGGCTAAATATTTCCTCAGGTAAGATATTTTTAAGGGCGGTCAAGGTCATTCTTGAATGAACTTTCAACAAGGAATTCAATGGTGACCTTTATTTTGATCTTGACCATGACCTTCACGGTCATTTCAAGGTCAACTTGATTTTTTTAAATGGGAACCTCTATTTTTGACCCCGGGAACTAAGGGAGCGGAAAATTTTACGTCCAGATATGACCTTGACAAATCGAAAATTTGACCTGGGAAGGTAATGGCAAGGTCAAACAACGTACAGCAGGATGACTCGATCAGCATGCATTTATGAAGAAAATGTTCAACGCAAGAGTTGTAGCATTTTCGGTCCCCGATCGATTGGTGACCTTGACCTTGAATTTGACCAGAACCTTCACCAGGACATTTTCTTCAAAAATGCATGCCAGTCGAGTCATCCTGCTGCACGTTGTTTGACCTTGCCCTGACCTTTCCAGGTCAAATTTTCGATTTGTCAAGGTCATATCTGGACGTAAAATTTTCCGCTCTCTCAGTTCCCGGGGTCAAAAATAGAGGTTCCCATTTTAAAAAATCAATTTGACCTTGAAATGACCGTGAGGGTCATTGTCAAGATCAAAATAAAGGTCACCATTGAATTCCTTGTTGAAAGTTCCTTCAAGAATGACCTTTACCGCCCTGAAAAATATTTGAGGAAATATTTAGCCGTCCCGGGACTTTTTGGACACCCGGTATATATATATATATATATATATATATAATTTTCTATCAGGTTTTGACTTCAGACACAATCTTTAATCAATTTTTTATTTCAGGTTTTATTTTATAACAATTGTATGTTATTATTTAAACCTTAATTAATAGCACAATTTTTCCAGTTTTCAAAAAATTAATTTTAGTTTGAATTCTGATGGAAAATAATAAAGTATGTATTCCTGTATTTAAAATTGCCCGCCGAATTCCTAGTGGCTATTGAAATAAACACCGCCCCCGCATACTCCGCATGCCAGAGATATCCGCGTTCTGACACCACTGCCGGATGTTGCATCACAACATAAAACCCGTGGATTTGCGTCTATTTTTACTCTGGAGGCTACGGCTATTTTATTCGCAATTGACATTATTTTGGAATTTGGGAAGAACGTATGTCCTAGGGTGATTATTTTTTCTGACTCTCATAGCTTCATTAGCTCAATCTCTGTTACTAAACCTTCGGACGTATACAATTATCTTATTTTTCAGTTGAGAAAACGCCTGCGCATAGCACATAAAATGGGGTTCGAAATTGTAGTTGCCTGGATTCCAGTCCACACTGGAATACCTGGAAATGAACTCGCTGATCAGATGGCCAGGAAATCGTGTAAACTAAACACAGCATTAGAACTGCCTATTCTTTATACGGATTTTTGTTCTTTATCGCTCCAATCTCTAAAAGAGTCTACTATCGGCGCAAAAATTATAGGCATCTGCCTTTGAAGCTTAACAACTCAGCAAAAAAAAAAAGCTCGAGTAATAAGTAAATAGTCATTTGAAAGCTGAAAGTGTTCCACGTAAATGAGCTTGAAGGCGTTGATGTAAAAAATTTGTTGTGCTTGGCAGACTAAAAAATGTAAAAAAGTAAGGAATTTCGGGCACATTTAAGAAGAATCAAATTTAGATCATTATTTCTTATACAAGAGGCAATGTGGAAAATTTGAAAAAATTCATGAATATGAGGAAAACATTTGTGAACAAATTGCTGTTGACAAATTTTAGAAATAATAAAAATTGTTGCTTAAAATTACAAAAATGTACAACTATGCTATCTTCAGTTATAACGAAGATAATCAATCGATTGAAACTCCAAACTAGAACGGATAGGCTCTGTAATTATTTACAATCTGCGGGAAGGATGTGATTGTTTTATTTTTGGTGGAAATTGCGATATTTTTAGACATTTGTTGTTTTTGGAAAGCAAGTGTCAGAAAGCAGCGGGGGTCCTTTTTTCTGCTTCCGACCGCTCGTGCCTTTCTTTGACTCGTGCTTCTGAACTCTTGCCCAGACACTGACGCCTGTTCTGGCTGGTAGCAAAAAAAATGCACCCCCGCTGGTTTCTAACACTTACTTTCCATAAAAAATATGTCTAAAAATATCGCAATTTCCTTCCATCTTCCGCTCAAAAAACAAATCCTTCCATGGGTTTGCATTATGATGTTGGGTATTTCTTTCCAGCCCAGGCATAATTATTATTTTCAATTACTATAACGCATTCAACAGAATTATTAATAATTATTATATTTCAAAAGTGAGGTTATGTACTTGTCAACACTGATTTTACAAGTCGGCCATCTTGAAAACGCAACTTACAGGAGTTTTCTACTGTTTTCGACGTATATTACGTCAAAAACGTATTATACGTAGAAAACACTCGTTACGCGTAACTGACTAACCCTGAAAATGGTGCACCGTTTTTAGTGCGACGTCGCCGATGCGGATTTTCAAGCGGTAACGGTACATTGGCCAATGACGTGACGAGTACAGAAGTAAGTGAAACGCTGGGGTTATGTTGTATGTTGGGTGTATTCTGTATGTTAGGGCGCAGTCCCATGGAGATAGATTAGTAGAATAGTGGAACAGGTTTGACCAATGAGGTGTCTGCACAAGCTCTAGCAGTCACCTCATTGATCAAAACTGTTCCACTATTCTACTAATCTATCTCCATGTGACTGCGCCCTTAGGGGTATATGCATTGACAAGAAGTGAGGAATTTCGTAGGTTTTCACAGATTTGAAGAGTTTTTCAAATATATCTTGCAATTAATTTGAATTCATTTGAAATTCACGCTAAATTATTACTCATTCATCCAGAATTATTTTATTATCTCTCTTGAATTTGTTTTGAATATACTTGAATTATTTTAAATTAAATCGATTCCATTAAGTTCAACAGATTTTTTGTATTTATTTTTTTTTTTTAATTCGTCATGAAGTCTTTTAAACTAATTTTTAATTATTTAAAATTCATCAAATTCTTTAGAATTCCCTTGTATTTTTCTAAAGTCATTTCAAATTTACTAAAATTAATGCAATTTTTTGGAGTTTTTAAATTTTTATCCAATTTATTTCCATTTTTTGATTTTAACTTGAATTGTTTGAAGTATTATGAATTCATTTCTTTTTTTCGGATAATTTTAGGCTATGTATTCGGTCCTTATACGTGCAATGTATTTCGGAGATTATTCCCTGCACTTATGGTTCATTTATTTATTTATCTTCCTTTCTCACTTGAATTATAAGAATTCCCTGGCGGACCGGGTGAATGCTAGCGTTGCGCTACAGCGTAACCATAAAGTAATCTTATAGCAATCTCGAATTATAATTTCGACTTTTTAACTTCTTTCGACGACTTTTGCTTACCGCCACGCGCCAAGTCCAAAATACGTTTGCAGTTTGGTTTGCAGCTGTTGCTGTGCGATACGGCTTACTGTCAGGCTACTCGCGAACGTAGAAACGTATTACATACGTTTATAGTATTTATACTTTTATTCTCTGTTGGAAGTAAAAAGATTGAAAAAGATAGAAATTGGGGGATAGAAAAAGATAGAACTATTCTATCTCTCTCAATGGGTCACTTTGCATCCCTAAAACTTTATCTTTTCTTATCCCCAATCTCAATAATTTTCTATATCTTTTACTCTATCTCTATTTTACTTCAATCTCGTTCTCTATCTTTCGTAACCGAGGACCCTTATCTTTTTCTTTACTTCATTCTATCTCTTCAATATAAATTGAAATCTTTGTCTGTTTCTTTTTCTATCGTCCGCGATAAGCACTCTTATAATTTTCTATCCCTAAAAATTGGGGAATCCATCGAAAAGTTGAAAAATTAATTTGACGTTGACCACGTAACAGAAAGACAACGTGTCCTCCATGCTTATATACCTACACACTTAAAATATATTTCCATACCTCACAGTCGACAAGTTGGTCGAACTTGGAATACCTTCTTCTTCTTCTTGTTTGTGGCTTCTTGCTATACAGCAAATGACCAGTACTAACTGTTGGAATGAGCCACTGGCTCATTCCAAAAGCGAGACACAGTAAGCAGACGCACCGAGACGTAGCACACCAAGGAGGCGAAGATATGCACGCCAGGGGGAAGAGGGTATACATATCAGGGAGGGGAAGGTATATGTGTGAAGGAAAAGAATAGAGCGAAAAATTTTCACGAAAAAATCCTTCAGAGAAATTACAAAATGACATTACCCTTACTAAAGAACCCACCCAACTCGCTTATTACTTCACCCTCCGGTTCAAACAGGAGATCATTAATTGCAACCTCTTCAGGGGCACTCAGTTAATAAAACGCCTCGGAAAACGAAAGCCCACGAATTATGGTCTTCTAGTTTTGAATGCTGCCCGCTTAAAGTACTCCCTATGGTTATCAAGTTTCTCACAATAAGGCCACAGCCAACTCTTCCAGAATTCGAAATCACCCTTTACAAGCTCTCACTGAGTCCGGATAGGAAGCAAAGACCACCCTATCGAACGCCTCTTGCGGATCGACAGAAGCCCTGATAAGCCCACCCGAGACACAGTCAATATCAACCTTTTAAAGGAGCTCCTCCCAGTCATCTTCGAAGTAGGCAGGTCTGAGAGATCTACCGCAACTCATCAGCACCCCCTGGATCGAATTAAAAGAAGAAACCAGGGCAGACTTATCAGCCCTGACTCTGATTTTTCTGCATTTCCTACCCCTCTTGAGTCTCCCCTCATCCTTATTGCATTTTTCAGCAACTAACTGAAGTTTCGGAATCAAAGGATTATTCCTTCAACTGAAATTTCTCAGCAGGAAACGATCAGCAAGGTAAGACCTTCTCAGAGCAAGAAGGGGCTCATTCGCCTCAGCCAGGAGGACGGAGATGGGACCAGAGCTCATACAGCCCAATAGAACTTTGTGCGCCTGATACTGAACACGGTCAAGAATGCTCAAAGCTGAAACACTCGCACAAGCAAAGAGGGGACTGACAAACAATCAAGTGACCACCAACCTGCAGGAAGATCTCCTCCAGAACCACCCGAGATCTAGTGAAAACACATAACTGGGATTTCAGGAAGGAGATAGAGGCCCAACCCACCGAGCCATGGGATTAAAGCTTCAATAGCTTCCTTGAAAAGAGCCAGAGCCATCATGAAATCCCTGGTGGGTGACAGGACTCCTCCCTGAGGGACACCAACACCACACTCCCGGGGAGCACCTTGCTCAGAGAAGAATAATCTTCTCCTAGTAAACAAAAATAAGATCAAATTAGTCATTCTTGCCGCCACTCCCATATCCTTTAAATTCTGGATCAAGACCCCGGGGAGAATCGAATTAAATGCGCCCTTGATATCGATCGCAAGAGCCAGGGTAGGCTCGCTCTCTCCCAATCCCCTCATGATCTTAGTGGTAACCGTCCCGACACAGTCCAGAGCAGTTCTGCCCCAACTGAATCCATACTTGTATCTCGGGATCCATTCCTCCTTCTCTGCTCTAAACTCCAACCTACGTTGAACCATTCTCTCAAAAAACTCTTACATGGCATACGTCAAGGAGATTGGACAAAACCCCTTACCAGCAGGCTTGGGGATAAAGATGATAAAAGAGTCAACCCAGGCCTCCGGGAAGATGGACAGAGCATACATTATGTTGCAGAGAGAGAGAGCATGAATTCCAGCACCGGGTCAGAGAGGCCCCTGATGACCTCGTATGTGATTCCGTCAAGACCAGGGGACGTACGAGCCTTGAAGGAGTTCAGGGCCATCCTGAACTCTACCTCCAAGAACGGACGGTTCATAGGGTCACTCTCATCAACCTCTACGGACGGGGGAACCACAACAGGAGCGATATGTGGGAACACAAGAGCCTCCTGTATCTCCCTAAGCTCAACCGAATAGGGATCAGTAACAACCCCAGTGTTCTTAGAACTACAGCGAGAGGCCAACGAGCGCACAGTCCGCCAGATCCGGCTGAAACCACTCGAAGGATTGAGAGATTCGCATGACTGACGAAAGGAGCAGTACTTCTGATTGCGGAGGAATTTTTTAACTTCATTGTCAACCTGCCTCGCCTCCAGAACACCCTCTCTGGACTGGTTAGCCAGATACCTCTTCAAGGCATCACGCCTTCTAGCCAACGCCGCATCACAGTCCTTATTCCACCAGAGCGGCTGGGTCTTACGTCCGCCTCTGTGGGAATTGGAACGATAGGCCCCGCAATCAATCAAAATACGAAACACTGAGTTTACGAACTGATCATAGACAGTCGAAGGATTTACACCCTCTTCCAAAGCTAGGACCAAATCCGGGATGAGATCCTCCGTACCTTTCCGAAAAAGAGACCAATTAAGGTTTTTGACATTAAAGCGATTGGAAGAAGAACAGGATGTAGATGGAGTTGCATCCAGAACACCCACAACACGGAAATGATCCGAGGAGAAAGTATCCTCGGAGACTGAGACCGAAGACAAGTGTGCAAGAGCAGTCGAGATAAAGATCAGATCCAAAGTCGCGCCAGACTCACCAGGCAAGCGAAGAAATGTCGGGCAGGAGTCACTTAAAGGAATCAACTCCCGATCCGAGACCGCACGGCACAGCTCGCTGTCGCTTGCATTTTCCCACTCAGAACCTCACACAGGGGAGTGGAAATCAAAATCTCCGCATAAAAGGATGGCATCACAGCCGCCAGCACAGACAATAAGATCACACCAAGAGTCATAGCATAGATTGACAAGCGGAGAAGAATAAACTGAAAAAACGGCTACGGATCCAAGGGGGCTAGAAACCACGACTCCCACCATATCAATTTCACTAAGCCAGTCGCCGCGAAAATCCAAAGAACTAAAAAGGTGTCTCCTAATTAGAATAGCAGAGCCACCACCCTGCCCTGAAAGCGGTCACATCTATGCGTGATATAACCGGGAAACTTCCAGACAGAATCAGAGGAAAGCCAAGTTTCAGTGACACACAGAATATCAAGATCATATTCAGACAGCATTGCGGAGATCTCTGCTTCTTTCCTGCACACTCTAAGAGCATTCCAATTGGCAAATTTGGGCTTCATGATTATTTACTTCATGAATCTACCAAGGATTTGCCCAAGAAAGAGTAGGATCAAAGTAAACTCAAAACTTAATTATAAGATACTACGAATAAGTAAAGCAAACCTAAAAACTAATTAGCTACCTAATATTTACAGCTGTGATACAACATGCAGAAGCACACGAAACTCAACAACCAAGTTATAGAACTTAGGAGCGAGCTAGAAAAAAACGATGCTAAATCAAATGGGTCTTAGATCTCTGTCTAAGAGATACATTAAGACCAGGGTCAGGCAGGAAGCAAGGGGGAGACTTTTCAGTGGTTGCTTCATTGATACAAGGAGACGCAAAGCCTTGACCACCGTTAAGAGGACTGTCCAGGAGTGGTTATATGGAATGCATGCTGGCTTGAGACGCATCAATCAGGTTATCAACAACCTCCTCGACACCGGAGTAATTTTGAAATTCCGAGCCATCAACTATATCCACTACTGTGGGAGCGGAGGCGGAGGCTCCCGGAACAGAAGAGACAGCAGAACGAACCCCGTCCAGACGAGCAACCAAAGAGCATGGATTGACTGGGCTAATATCCGACACATCAGTCCTGGGATCTTGTTGAGAGACAGATCTCATCCTGAGCTGAGGTCTAATGACTCCCCGCAATAGGAGGGCCTCCTCGGCCTGATCAAAGCCATAGTCATTCCTGTACCTGTATCTCATAGACTGGACATGTCCTTGAAGAAGTAAGGTGAGAGCCACAACAGTTGGCACACCGGGCATCGACGAGCTTATTGGGGCACTCATTTGTTTGGTGGAAATCCCCACAGAATTCGCAAATCGGTCTAGTACCCCTACATTGGTTAGCAACATGTCTAAAACGCTGGCACCTAAAACATCTACGTAGAGGGGGGATAACTGGTGTAAGAGCAAAAGAGAAGCCTGAGAGAAAGATGCTACGTGAGACTCTCCCCACTGATAAAGAAAACTCAACCATTTAAGAGGGAGAACCGTCATGGTTAGTTCTGCGCCTAACCACAAAAATAGTTTCTTTGATAGATGGATCGATGCGGTTATAAATATTACCCGAAGAATATGTGGTGGCTACATCTCTGATGAAGGACTTTTTCTTGATCAGAGATTCAGGGATAAATAGCCTATAACTCCCAATTTTAAGGTCCGGAGAGTCAAGCAGAAGGTTAACATCCCTCCAATCGTCACAGAATATCTTATCTTGGTTTTGACCGTTCCTGAAGATTCTCCTACCCCCACATTTAACCGCATCAATTGAGTCAGCTACGGCGAGGGCATCATCATACCTACCCATACTCCTGTTGGGATTCAGGTTTTCCATGAGTACTATGTAGGGAAGAGAAAAGGACTCCGAGAAACGAATGTTGGAAGAATCCGGGTCCCTAGTCCAGAGGAGAAACTCCGGAGGGATATTGTCCAACACTTCAGAAACTGGCGGCACAACATTCCCAGTTTCAGTCCGCTGGGAGGACACAAGGGAGGAAAAGAAATCCTTCGGTGGACTAGTCTGGTCAATTTGCTCTGACGTGAGAGAAGAAGGGAGAGGAGGTGTTTTTATCGTGGAAGAGAAGGAAGAAGAGGACGAACCCTTATTCTTACTCTTCTTCAACTCCTTAAGACCGGTAACTTCCTCAGACTGCAGAGGAGAGCGATGATTTCTCTGTTTGTTGTTAGCTTTTCTAGAAGGGGAGCGTGTAGTCTGGGGTCGGATTGCATTAGACCCACTGCCACCATAGTTGATGAGTGTGTTAGCCCTAGGCAAACCATCCATCTCCAAATCAAGCCGGCCTCCAGGATGGGGGACCCTTCGTAAACCTCTGCCAAAAGCGTACATCGAGCACAGGTAGCAGCAAAGGAAACATAAAGAGTGAAAGTTTCACACAAAAAAACATTGTCCACAGCTTCAGGGAACTTTAGAAACAACAGGGAAGCGTGGAGTTTCAACACGACTCACTTAGAATCCACAATCTTACATTTCATTGACGGAGCTCCACACAGCGAACTTTACTTCTTGGTTACTTTTACCGTCAGTACCCTAGCGTCCCCTGCTGGAAGTAAAAAGATAGAGATCTCACTTTCAATCTAAATTCCCGTCTCTCTTTTCCAATCTCCTTTCTTTATCTCATCCTATCCTACGTTTATCAATGCCAATCTCTTACTGTCTCTCAGTCAATCAAAATTTCCGTCTATCTTTTTCAATAGCCTCTTCTCTATCTTATCCTATCCTTTATCTATCTGCGTCAATTTTTGAAGCCTCGGCAGAAATAACGTTGTATCAACACATATTTTGTATCCTTGGAGGCCTATATGAATTCTTTTAACTGTTTCTCTATTCCGTGGAAGCGCTGTGATCAAAAATTTAAAAATTGAATTCGGAATGAAATGCCGGTTGGATTGATGTTGTAACTAAAGTCAGATATTCGAAACCATTTACTGTCATTTAGATGCAGCAAAAAGATTTTTTGGACTTTTCGCCATGAGAAACTGTTACAAGAAGAGACCCTAAGTTAAAAATTATACATGCTGCCTGGTTAAGAATCACAAAAAAAGATCCTACAACTATGCAAATGCGAACTAAGCACAGCTCTTTAGAAGTTTGGTAAACTTACTCCTTGATAAAGGTAAATAACCTCGACTATTTTGACATTTCATTCCGAATTCAATTTTCGAATTTTCGATCGCAGCGCTTCCACGGAATAGAGAAACAGTAAAAAACTCATATAGAACTCCAAGGATACAAAATATGTGTTGATACAACGTTATTTCTGTCGAGGCTTCATTTGTCTATTTCTCTGTCAATCTAAATATCCGTCTATATTTTTCAATCTCCTCTTCTCTATCTCATCGTATCATACATCTATCAAATTTTTTTTTTTTCTATCTATTTCTCAACCTAAATTCACATCTATCTTTTTCAATGCCCTCTTCTCTATCTCATCTTATCATTTCTCAATCTGTTTCTATCTGTGTTAATCTGAACTCTCGTCTGTCGTTTTGAATCTCCTCTTCTCTATCTCATCCTATCCTACATTTATCAACGTCTTTCTGTTTCTATCGATTTTTCAATATAAATTCACATCCTACCCTGTATCTATTTACGTAAATTTTTTTCTATCTCTGTTAATCTGAATTCCCGCCTATCATTTACGTCTATTATTTTCAATCCTCCCTTATCTATCTCACCCTATCCTTTATCTATCCAAGTCAACCTGAAGGATATAAGAATTGATATGTATAAAAAAATTGATTTAGGTAATATATTTGTTTATAAGTATTTCATAAATGTTTCTATTTATGTCCTTTCTTCTCTCCTCTTCTTTTGTTACTTTCTGATTGTTTTTGTACGTTAATAGAGACTTTTAGAGTAATTTAAAGTAATATAAAGTAGGTTCAAGTAATTTGAAGTACGTTAAAGTAATTTCAAGCAAGTTAAGTTTAAATTAAGTCATTTTAAGTACATTAAATTCAAGTTCTGGCGAAAAAGTCGAAAAAGGTCGCAAAAGTCGACTTTTTTATCAGTTAATCGACTTTGAAAGTCGACGCGTAAGAAGTCGATCGAAAAGTCGATTTTTCACTGCGATTTACCAACCTTAGAGCAAGAGCACCGTAAGTGCCAGGCTTGTAAGTCGTAATTACTCTTCACTTAGTGCGCAAGTGCCACGTGTCCTCTTCTCACGCACAGAAAACTGCGAGCGAGGCAGCTTTTGAAAAAAAACTATGTTTATCAGGTTATGCGAGTTTGTTTTCTTTTGCTACCGGCAAAACTTTTTCGAGTTGTCAAGTAAAATGAGTGTGTGTGTGTGATGTATAAAATAATTAATACTTTTAGTTCATTGAATGACATAAGATTGCGGTTATCAAAGGAGTGAATTATGAAAGTGGTAAGTATAGAATTTAATGAAATTGTATGAACATGCAATCTTGCAATCGGATCTTGCAATCTATACTTACCACTTTCATAACGAACTGGATGCATGGATGCAGTATCTCTATGTCCGCTTTTTGCAATATGAGGTCGATAAATTTCGATCATTTAGTACCAAAAGTGTCCGCTAGATGGCACCATTGGAGGAAGTCTACATGCCCTGCCCCAGCGAGCTGCCTTACCGACAACTTTAGAAATGGGCTCTGCAGAAAGTTTCTTTACCGACTCAGCTCTGTTAGGAAAAATTAACCCCTGCGCCGGTTCGCTAGATGGCGCCAATGCATCATTGATAATACCTCTCGCTGATTGGCTCAGTTTTCTTATACATATACTATATATATTTATTTAAAAGTTCGTCATAAGGACAACTGCAGGATTTCGCTGGGAGCGGGTGCTAATCTGAAAAATTGCACCCGCTCCCAGCGAAATCGCGGTAAAATTTCAGCTGTATCCACGTCTCATGACCGTGAGATAGGTGGTTACAGTCTGCGACGAATTCAATAAGACGATCCGGCAAAAGTCTCGTGCACCCTGAGGACACGGAGCGATCCAAGGACGCCCGCCTTCTGAATTTTCCCAGCAAGTGTCTCAGCATTTTGTTGACACAGATGGATGCTTTTCAGGCTATTAACCAGTGAAACCATGGCACCTCCAAGAGCGCCGATGATTAAGACGATTAGCTTAACAGAATATTCCGGGTATAACCGACGCAACTCCCTTATAAGATCTTCATACCTCTCTTTCTTTTCTTTCTCCTTGGCTATGACGTTTTTGTCACCTGGTGCCGAAAATTCGATAACGAACATGGTTCGTTTCTCGAAGTCAATGAGAACTATGTCAGGCCTCGAGTGCGCAATATAAACAATTGTCGAGAATATGAAGTTCCAGTATGTAGGGCACTTCTCATTTTCGACAATTGACTCTCTTTCCCTAGGAGCGTTCAGCGGAGCGGTATTTGGGCTAATGCCGCAAGAGTGACAGAGATGGTAATAAAGCACTCTTAGTGCCGCATTGTGCCTTTGGATGTAGATCGTTCCCGCATGAGTTGGACAACTAGATAGTATGTGTCCTAGATGATCGGGGTGTGCATGACACGCTCTGCAGCTATCATCGGGAATATCTTGGCTCAAAATGTGGCGACGGTATGCTAAAGTGGATATGACACCGTCTTGACATGCCAAAATTAAACCCTCCGTACCCGACTTCAATCCGGGTGATTTAAGGAAAGCATACGTTAGCTCATACGACATCGACTGATCTTCCACATTTCTGTGGGAGATGCCGTGCATCCTCTTGTCGAGGAGCTGTTCACGGAAGTTTTCTCCTGTACTTTCTTAATCCGAGCCTTCAGGAGCCATATCAAGATGGATAAGATTTGATGCATTTTGCCCACCCCTGATATTGAAGTCAAGGCCGAGTGTTTCAGCAGCCACCTCCGCTGCTTTGTACGGAAACGCCCCTTTGCCCACTTCTTCGCGTTTCCTGACCATTTTAAGAAGAGGGTCTTGTCATTTGCAACTATGTGTACTGTGCCCAGAATAATGCTGTTGTGAAGACATTCAAGATTTAGTATTCCGCGACCACCTAAGCTGCGTGAGATGTTAAGTCGCGGAACAGAAGACTTAAGGTGCATGCTTTTGTTCATGTGCAAAACCTTTCGCGTCCCGATATCAAGGAATCTGAGCTCGTCCTTCGTCCATGGAACCACAGCAAATGAATAGAGTACTACCGGGACGGCAAGCATGTTCATTGCAGATACTTTGTTCCTCGCAGACAGTTCGGAAGACCAAATCTGACAAATGCGGCTCTGTGGCACGCCCAGGTATGTATAGGACTCTCCAGCGCTGAGGTGTCGTATAGCGCTTCTGTCGACGAGCTCAGGGTCTTCGGGGGTGTCATTAAGTTTTCCTTTCTTCAAATTAACCTGGGCGCATTTCTCTAACCCGAACTCCATTACAATCTCTTGAGTGTACTCTTTGACAATGTCTAGAGCTAGATGTAGTTTCTATTGATTTCTAGCATAGAGTGACCTTACGCTTATATGCTTATACTACTATATATATATATATATATATATATATAACACTATAGATAACCAGTTCTTAAAATGGCAGCATCCGCCTAGGTTGTCACAGTGTCTCTGGACTCTCTGTAATTGATAATAATCACCTCTGCATCTGCTGCTTATTATAACATCTAAATATTCCAAATTCCGAATATTCCATTTGCCCACTCTCATTTGCAATTACTATAATAAATCCGTCTTTATGAAATTCCTTTTTTGTATGGTAAAAATAATACACTATTTAATATAAATTGCACTGAGCTGGACTGAGTGATAAAAAGCGATAAGAAGCGTCACTTTGTCGATTTCCATATTCACAATAAAAATCAAGGTTTACTGAAAAAGTAACTGAGCACAATGAAGTTTAACTGAAAACACTGGAGAAAAATATGGGAAATTAGGAATATCCAAAATTTTTTGTGATTTCAATCAAGAATCTTCGAAAAAGCTCTGACAGCATCTCGTCGTCTCTGCTTGTCTCCAGTGCCATTTTGATCTAATTGATCAATCAATCTAATCGATCAATCGATAGTAAGTATTCGAGTGCACTAATACTCGACTGAACCAAAAGAATTGTATGTCATTATAATTTCAAAGAATGTCGTTATATATGTATACATAACTATATTCAAAAAATGTTGTTATATAACGACATTTTTTTTAACTTATAGGTAATAACATTCAATTCTTTTGTTTCAGTCGAGTATTAGTGCAACCGAATACTTACTATCCATTGGGAGACTAGGAGATGCTGTCAGAGCTTTTCCGAAGATTCTTGATTGAATTCACAAAAAATTTCGGATATTCCTAATTTCCCATAGTGTTTTCCAGTGTTTTCAGTTAAACGTAATGGTCCTCAGTTACTTTTTCAGTAAACCTTGTTTTTTATTGTGAATATGGAAATCGATCACTCTGCTGGAAGTATACGGATAGGAATTGGCGGATTCAAAAGGATCGAAATTTTTTATCCGTTTGAATGAGCACTTTGCATCCTTTTGAATCATGTTCTATCCTTTGTTAGATTTTATCCTTATCTATCGGTGAGATGGTATCCTATTTATCCGTTTTAATCCGTCTTCAATGAAAAATATTCTATCCTTATGTATCCTTTTTAATCCATCTTCAACTAAAAATAATCTATCCACATCTATCCGCTTAAATCCGTCTTCAAGTAAAAATATGCTATCCATATTTAGCCGTTTCAGTCAGACTTCATCTAGTAATACTCTATCCGCGCCTATCCTTTTGAATCTGTATTGAACTAATAATATTCTATCCTCGCGCATCAGTTTGAATAACAAAAATTCTATCCGTATGTATCTGCAGGGAAAACTATAATGCAAATTCGTATTTGATAGAAAATTACGAATTAAAACGGACAGTCAACAAGTTTTTTGAAGAAAGGATTGAAGAAGGATAAGTAATGATTGCCACGGATTAATATTCTATTCGTGTTACATAATGATAAAAATCAAAGTAGTCCGCGGATAGACAAGGATTAGGTGACGGATAGAAGGATTGAAGAGGATAAGCATTGATTATCACGGATGCCTTTTCAATCCGTGATAGGTGACGAGATAAAATCGAAGTAGTACGGGGATAGAAAAGAATACGATGACGGATTAGTACATTGCGTGACTAGTGTGAACAGACGGCTTTTTTAAACGTGCGCAATGTTTTTGTAATGAGTCGTAGGCGCCCAAACTGGACACGAGTTACAAAAACATGGCGCGAGTTTCAAAAAGGAATCCGTCTGTTGACAGGAGTCACGCACGAGAGTTTTCGTTATAAAATCATGAATGATGTGAAAACGGGTGAAACGATATTAGTGTAAAATTACTCGCATAGCACGCTACACTTCTCGTTAAAAACATCGACTCACCAAGCCGCTATGAATTTCTCTCTCCATCTTTGTCATCTACGGTCTCTCTCAAGCGTTACGAAAATATGTAGACACGCACAAATCTAGCTCTTTTTTTTACTCTACGTCACACCATGCTTACTGAACACTCATTTGTAACTTATCCAACGCACCACCAGACACCGCTCAAAAAGCGTACTATTCGTTTGTCTACGGAGGCATGAAAACACGCCATTTTTGTGATTGCGTTCTGAAAAGAAAATTATGTATTTCAACAGATAGGCAATACATTTTATGGTGAAAGGATTGAAGATGATAAGAAATGATTAGCACGGATTAAGATTCTATCCGTGTTACATAACGAGAAAAATCAAAGTAGTTCGCGGATATACAAGGATAGGGTGACGGATAGAAAATCATCGATTAGAACGGATAAGCAATATGTTTTGTGGAGGACGGATTGAAGAGGATAGGTAATGATTGGCACGGATAAGTATCGTATCCGTGATAGATATTAAAGAATGTCAAAGTAGGTCTCGGATAGGCAAGGATATGCTAATTCACATCCTATCAGCTAGCTCATCGGCTAGGACTGCAGGTAGGCTAACTCAAAAGGATTAAAAATTAAAAATATATTTTTTTCAATGTTGAATATACAGATTCAAAAGTTAGAAATTCTGAATCTACGGGTTTCGACGATTTCAGATATCTAAAAATTTTCGTACAAAATTTAAAATTATGATAAATATCATGTTTCTTGTAAAGAGAAAGAGATACGTCAAAACGGAGAAAATTTTAAGATTCACCTTCAGAGTCATTTAGTATATAAATATTTATAACTAAATATAAGTAAAAAGAGAATATGCATAAATAAATATAAATAAATAACCTGGGAAATATAAAAGGGATTAGGTTTTATGGCATTCTATTCTTGGACCCCTAATGAAAGGATTATCCTTCGAACCCAAGCTCTGACGATTTCTGAACATTTTGTCATGAGTTCTGACTTTCCCTGGCGATTTCTGTCGAGAAACTTAACAAAAGTGGTCAGAAATGGTCAGAAGTCCTGACTTTTTTTCTGACGATTCCTGACTTTTTTTAGTAGGGTATCGATTCACTTTCAACTAAACAATTAAGTATGATAAATTACACTATTGTAGAACTATGTTTGATGAGTTAGAGTTAGATGGTAATTGTTAAAGTTAGGAATCAATTTAGAAAAGGCAAACATATATTTTTAGAGTATCAGGAGTTTAGGGAAAAACAGAAGTATGCGTTGGAGCAGAAGCGAACGAAACAAATAAGGGGCCCAACCCCAGTGCCTAACCCCCTCTTGGTGGAGGGGCGCTGACCCACAGCATCCCCTGCGTGGGCGAGGATCAACACTCAATCTCCGATTTTAAAACCGTACGGTTGTTTCTCCTCTCATTGTAAACGTCGAGTATCTGTTCGAATAAAATTTCGTCTTTATTTTGCAAACTCAAAATTGGGTCTTTTCCTCTTGTTGATTTGAAATTAAATTGGAGTCATTTTTAATAAGACATTTAGCACAACGCGAGGCGAACTCTAGTTCCTCGCAGCAAGGAATCTAACCCCTTTCGGCGGCGAAGTTCTACGGACATCGAGGGATTGAATTCCATTTTTGAATTTCACGCGCGAATCAATCTCCGGGCATTACATCAATGATGCATTGGCGCCAGCTACCGAACCGGCGCACGGGCTAATTTTCCCTAACCGAGTTCAGTCGGTAAGGAAACTTTCTGCAGAGCCCATTTCTAAATTTGTCCGTAAGGTAGATCGCTAGGACAGGGCATACAGACTTCCTCCAGTCGTGTCATCTAGCGGACACTTTTGGTACCAAACCATCGAAATTTATCGATCTCATATTGCAAAAAGCGGACATAGAGATATCGCATCCATAGTTCTACATTATTTCCTGCCATAGGGCTCTTTCACACGATTGGAGATCAGCAGATTGCATGCAGGAAGTTCACAAGAGTGAAAGAGATAGGCTGTTCTCCATCTCTTAAACTCTTGTGGACTTTCTGCATGCAATCTGCCGATCTGCATTCGTGTGAAAGCGCCCATATTGCTGATGTGGCGGGAAATATTGTAGAAATATTGAGGCAATATTTCGTGTTACTGGGGTTGACTTAATTATGTATTCAATTAACCAAACCCTACTAAAAAAAAAGTCAGGAATCGTCAGAAAGAAACTCAGGACTTCTGACCATTTGTGACCACTTTTGTTACGTTTCTCGACAGCAATCGTCAGGAAAAGTCAGAACTCATGAAAAAATGTTCAGAAATCGTCAGAGCTTGGGTTCGAAGGATAATCCTTTTATTAGGGGTCCAAGAATAGAATTTCATAAAACCTAATCCCTTTTATATTTCCCAGGTTATTTATTTATATTTATTTATGCATATTCTCTTTTTACTTATATTTAGTTATAAATATTTATATACTAAATGACTCTGAAGGCACTGACCCCAGGGGCCCAACACATATTTTTCAATTCAATGAATAATGTTGTTTTTTTCAAAGGAGAACAAAAAAATTTGTTTAATAAATGTCTTGTAGGTATATTTATTTATATAACAACTAATCTGGATCTAAAATTAATTATACATTCATTTTTCATACTTATACTCATGTTCACACAAATTCGAAGAATTCTAACTTCTGACAGATTATCTTCATCTCTTCAATGTTCAAAAACGGCTTATCAATATTGTAAACGTCATTTGCGGTAAGCTTTCACTGATAAATTTTTGCCTTTTTAGATACTGTTTTAGGGGAAAACAGTATCAATTTTATTGGTATTTACTTCCACATACTTGCTACAGTCCTGTTGAGGCTATGATTTCATAGCGAAATGCATCGACGTTTCATAAAAAAATAAGGACATATAAAAGAATAATTATTATATTTTATTCATTTTAGAATATTTTTTCCTCAATTTTGGAGGAAAATTTGATTGAAAGATATTAAATATTTATTTATAATTATCGATACTTTTGTTCACTCTTTTTTTTACAAATTCGCCTAACGTTCGTAATATAATTAACATGCGAAGGGTGGGAAGGCAAAAGGTGTCAACTGACAATTTTTTGAAAATGGGGATTATTGTTAGAAAATTCTCAAAAATTCAAATACTTATCGAGTTAAAAGTATTTGTTCGAAATCGTATTTTTGATGATAGCAATACATTAAACTTTGATTTTCATATCCATTAAAAATAACTACTTTTGTGATCGAGCTTTTTTTACGATATTAAGAAAAGGCATTTAATTCAATATCTTCATGGTTTAACAGCAGAAAATGTTAATTTTATTATTTATCCCTACCTGAATGCGAAACATCGTCTGTCACACAGTGACACCGTCTCATTGAAAAATGATTTTTTGGGAAGTGAATAACTTTTTTCCATAAAACTATCTCTGCGTTCATCTCCGCGTTCATCAACTGAACATCTCGGGGACGTCTCACCATTTAAAGAACGAAATTAAAAATTAGAATTTTTGTCACGATTTTAAGAAGACTTTCAGAAACCAAAAAATTCTAACCTCAAAACCAAAACACAGTTTTCTCCGAACTAAATGACTTTTGTAATCAAACTTTTTCCTTCTGTATTCAGTAACTCAACCTCTCTGGGATGGATCATACGTTTATTTTTTAATTTAGTATTTCATTTCTCATCACTCTGAAGCAGAGTCAGACA
The DNA here is from genome assembly GCA_932195095.1 of Andricus curvator. Classification (NCBI taxonomy): domain Eukaryota; kingdom Metazoa; phylum Arthropoda; class Insecta; order Hymenoptera; family Cynipidae; genus Andricus; species Andricus curvator. The sequence continues at coordinate 30,685 of CAKNYM010045641.1, read as the reverse complement.
GGGTAAAAAAAGTATCAACCCGACATGATTACCTCCAGACAGTATTTTCTCACAACTGGAATCTTCTTTGCAATCAAACCTTTGTTGGTATCGATTAAGCAATAAGTCAGCTCGGAGGCAGAATTTCATTTTTTTCAAATTGCGATTTAAATTTGACGCAATGTTTTTTCACTCTCCTGTACAATGTCCATTTTATCAGTTACTCCCTTTTGTCTTTCCACCGTTTATAATGAGATCACATGTGATCGGAAGAAACGGAAAGGTTTGGAAAGACCGCGTCGGAAAGATTCGGAAAGATTTCGAAAAGGGTTCGGAAAGAGTTCGGAAAGAGGTTCCGTTCCGATCCTTTCTGCATTGTATGGGACCTTTGCTTCCGATTTCTTTCCGAACGTCAGGCTGTCCGATGAACCTTTCCGAGTCTTTCCGAATGTCCCACTCTCCGACTTCTTTCCGATCATTTCCGAATGACTCACCACTTTACTCTTTCCGAATGTATCCAATTTCTTTCCGAATCGAATAAAAAAATATATATTCTGGTAATAATAATATATTTTTATCTTCAAAGCATTTTAAATTGCAGTAATCCTACTGATTCCTGTTGAATCCAGCGAAGACGATTCCTAAAAACCTAGAAATAGAGAAATTTCACAACTCAGAAAGCCTTTTTGACTTTGGTACGTTACGTACATTATTGCTGCACATTATCACATCTAAACTTTCCAAATTTCGAATATTCCATTTACCCATCTCTCATTTGTAATTATACTATAATAAGTCCTTCATAAAATTCATTTTTTTGTATGGTAAAAATAATACACTATGAAATATAAATTGCACTGAGCTGGACTGAATGATGAAAAGCCATAAGAAGCGTCTATGAAAGCACTATGGGAAAATAGGAATATCCGAAATTTATTGTGATTTCAATCAAGAATCTTCGGGAAAGCTCTGACAGCATCTCGTCGTCTCTGCTTGCCTCCAGCGCCATTTTGATATAAGATTGTCGCTTACTCACTCACTCGCTTCCAGTTGTGCAATCGATAAACCCAATCGATAGTAAGTATTCGATTACACTGATACTCGACAGAACCAAAACAATTGAATGTCATTATAAGTTTAAAAAAATGTTGTTAATGAGCGTCAACCTCTGCCAATGATAATGATTCATGTAGATCTCACAAAAAATATAATCACATTTAATTGCTTTGTTACAAATGATCTTTGGTTCAATCGAGCTCAGTGCAATCGAATACCTGCCATAATTGATATGAATGAAATCGAAGAAACAAAATGGCGACGCAAGAGACACTGATAGCGATTTTCCCAAGATTTTTGTTTAGAATCAAAAAAATTTCGGAAATACCTATTTTCCCATAGTGTTTTCAGTCAAACATTATTTTGTGCAGTTATTCTTGGAGTAAGTCTGTTTTTTTCAGTGTCAGTATAGAAATGGAGCCAAGTGATGCTTGTACAAGTCCAGCTTAGGGCAAATTATATCTCATATACAGTTTTTTTTACAATACAAAAAAGCAATTTGATGAAAAAGGGAAATACAGTAATTAAAAATGATCAGTTGCGCAAATGGAATATTTGAAGTGTGGACCCTGGCGGACCCGCCGAACGCAAGCATTACGCTGCAGCGTAATGTTAAAGTAATGTTAAAGTAATGTTAAAGTAATGGTAAAGTAATATGGCATTATAATTGCAACAGTTTACATATTTATTTTGTTTCTTTTATTAATTATAATGCCATATTACTTTACCATTACTTTAACATTACTTTACCATTACGCTGCAGCGTAATGCTTGCGTTCGGCCGGTCCGCCAGGGGAAGTAAAAAAGGCTTTCTTAATAGTTATGACATTTTCCTATTTATAGTTAATTTGATTAATTTGTTGAAAATTGGTCTTTTTGGGTTAAAAATGCATATATTTAGGTAGATTTTGCACCTTTTTGTTTTAAAATCATAACTGTTTGATTGAAAATTAATCTGTTTCATCTTTTTTTATTCAAAATACAACAACTTATATTTGAAAGTGAAACTACTTTGTTGAACATTTTTTTTTTTTCGGGTGATGGTCCATAATTTTAGTTAACAAATCTTTATTTTTCATAATATTTCGTTGAAAGTTCGTCTTTTTGTGATAGAATATTAATCTTGTTGTTGACTAATATTCATCATTTTGTTTAAAAATTTATTTTTTTGGTTGAAAGTTTAACTATAAAGTTGAAGATTTCCTTAAAAATGCAAATATTTGTTTGAAAATATCTGAATATATATGATTTAAAAAAAAGTTAAACAACCACCGCAGGGTTCCACTAAGAGCAACTGCCATCCAAAAAATGTCAATAGCCCCCAGTAGCACCGCGGTAAATCACACCTATGGCCACGTCTCACAACCGTGAGGTGGGTGGTCATAGGTAACGACGAAATCATAACGAAAGGCCGGCGAAACCCTCGTGTGTCTTGAGGACACGAAGCGACCCAAGGATGACAGCTTTCTGCATCCATCTCGCAAGTGCCTTGGCATATTTTTGGCACGCGGGTATGGCTTTAAGGTTACGAACCAGTGATAGTTTCGCACCTCCGAGAGCACCTATCACCAGGACAATTATTTGTACCGAATATTTTGGGTACAGTCGTTGTATCTCTCTTTTAAGGTCTTGATACATCTCCTCTTTTTCTTTCTCCTTTGCAGTGATGTTGTATTCGGACGGAGCTGAGAATTCGATCACGAATATAGTTCGTTTCTCGAAGTCTTGGAGAACAATGTCAGGCCTCGAGTGCGCAACGGAGACTGCTGCCCGAAAATCGTAGTTCCAGAAAATTTGGCACTTCTCGTTTCGGACAATCGACTCTATCTCCCTTGGAGCGTTCGGCAGGGCAGGGTCGCGGCCAACACCGTAAGAGCGACAAAGATGGTAATAAAGCACTCTTAGGGCCGCATTATGTCTGTAGATATACGTCGTCCCTGCGTGGGTCGGACACCCTGATAGTATGTGTTCTAGGTACTCAGCGTGTGCATGGCACGCTCTGCAACTATCACTGGGAACTTCTTGACATAAAATGCGGTTACGGTATGTTAAGGTGGAAATGACACAGCCCAGGCATGCGAAAATAGAACCCTCTGTACCTGAATTAAGCCCTGATGATTTGAGGAAAGCAAAAGTTTGCTCCTTCGACAAGGACTGTTTTTCTACATTTCTGTGAAAGTTTCCGTGCATTTTCTTGTCGAGTAGCTCTTGGTGAAAATTTTCAACCTCTGCTTTCTTCACTTTGGTTTTTAGAAGTGAAGCATCTAGATGAAGTAATGCACTTTCCTCACTTCTGATTCAGGCCAAGGGTCTCGGCCGCTTGCTCCGCGGCTTTGTAAAGGAACGTTCCTTCGCCAATCATCTCGTGGTTCCTGACTATCTTTAGGAGAGGATCTCTGCCATTCGCAACGATGTAAGCTGTACTTAGAACAATCCGGTTATAAAGACTCTGGAGATTCAGAAGTCCGCGTCCGCGTTGACGGCGTGTATTATATCATCGCGGAACTGACGAATTGATATGCAAGCTTTTATGCATATGCATGATCTTACGTGTAGTGACATCAAGGGCCTTAAGCTCGTTCTTTGTCCATTGAACTACCCCAAACGAGTAGAGTAGAACCGGGACGGCAAGCATGTTAGTCGCAGATACCTTGTTCAACGCCGACAGATTGGAAGACCAAATCTGTCGAAGAAGATGCTTGTATCTGCTTCGGAGAGACTCCTTCACTGATGTTACGTCCTGAATGCGGTTTTGAGGCACGCCCAGGTATGTATAGGTATCTCCAGTATTAAGATGTCTGATAACACTTATATCCACAAGCTCAGGGTCCTTGGGAACGCCAGTAATCTTTCCTTTCTTCAGATGAATTTTGCCCCACTTGTTCAAGCCAAATTCCATCCCAATCTCTCGTGTGTAGTTCTTGGCAATATTTATAGCAGTTTGAAGTTTGCTTTTACCAGAGGCATAGATCTTCAGGTCATCCATATAAAATACATGAGTGACCTTATGCTCGCGCTGATTAGTGTCGCCACAGAGGTACCCAGGAGAATTTAGTAGTGCGAGAGATAGAGGCAGAAGTGTGATGCAAAAAAGCAAAGGGCTCATGGTATCACCTTGAAAGACGCCCCTCTGGAAGGTGACGTTATTCGTTTTCACACGATAATTTCGAAATGAGATAGTAAATCTAGTTTTCCAAAGAGGCATCAATCTCTCTATGCATCTCACTATGTGTGGATGTACCTTCAAGCCTTCCAACAGACAGATGATAAGTCTATGAGAGGTTGAATCGAAAGCTTTCCGGTAGTCGATCTTGGCCATTGACAGGACGCGCTGATGGGCTGCAGCGTCTATACAGACACACCTGTCAATTACCAGGTTCTCTCGACAGCCTGCTACACCTTTTTTCGAGCCACGTTGTTCGTAAATCTCTCGCCATACAGGCTCAATTCGTCGAACAATCCCGTTGTTGAGGACAGCTGTAAAGATCTTATACAGCGTGTTCGAACAAGTTATTGGCCTGTAATTCTCTGGGTTGGACAAGTTGCCTTTTTTTGGCAGAAGTATAGTGCTTCCTAACACCAGCCACTGCGGAATGGGCGTCTCCGACTTTAAATATGAGGTGAATATGCGGGCCAAATGTTGGTGTGTAAAAGTAAACTTCTTCCACCAAAAGTTCTTGATACAATCTGGTCCAGCAGCAGAAAAGTTCTTCGTGCCTCTAACTGCTTTTTTCACCTCTTCGGCAGTGATTGATGGACATTCCTCCTCAGACTTTATGAGGTTGTCGCAAAACTCCTTGAAGCGGATGATATTATCAGTATCTTCTTTCAACTCTAGTGTTTTCGGGATCTTGTACACCTCTCTCCAAAAAGTCTCTACCTCCTTGGACTTGGGTGGATTTTTTACAGAAGCAGGAAGATCGCTGAAGAGGCGCGATGGGTCAGCGAGAAACTGTTGATTCTCCCTGATCCATCTCTCCCTCTTCTGTATTCTCCTCCTTGCGTCAGATAACAGCCGTATTTTGTCAGCAATATGCTGCTTGATTGTCAGCAGCTTTGACTTGTTTAGTGTGTGATTCAAGATCCTTAGTTCTTGGGCGAACTTTCGAACCCTTTCCGTAAACGGTCTACCAGATGTGATGTACTCAATCACACATTGAACACGGGACGCATTCTGTCTTGCCCATCCAATCTTCTTGTTCAGTTGCTGCAAGCGTCTTTTGGTCTTTTGATACATCGTCGGTTTCAGCCTTCGATTTGAATCAGCCAAAGCTCTCGCAGCACCATAAACTGAGCAATTGATAGTTCAGAGGTCGGACTCTTGTGAGATATCTCCACGAAGGGAGGCATCCATTTCAGCCAGATCTTGGGGCTTGGGAGGAACTTGCATGTTAATGTTCCTTCTTGTAATGAAATTGCGAACATCTCTCAGAAGGTGCCTACTTTCTGCGGTTGGTCTCAATGTGGCTTCCTCATCTTCGTCTGGAGCTTGATCAAGCAGCGGTTGGGGAAGCGCTCCGCGTACATATCCATTTTTCCGGAGGTTGACGGCTTGATTTCGCAAAGACTGATGCGAAACGTGCTGAAGTTCTGGGTGTTTCTGGCACCACAGAGTGTGCATACGCGCCATAAAGCCTCCGCGAACAGGGATAATGCTGGCATCGTAGCAGTCTAGCACGTCATCCCTGAGTTGATCCGTCCACTCAATGTGGGCGTTTCGCCGGTTCGTCGTCGTGTTTCCATGTAAATTATTTTCAGCACCCCGAACTCTAGGCTGCTCGGCATTGTTTGCCGACCCATTGTCGGGTGCTCTGCGCGTTCGATTGTCTTGAACCGCATCTACAACATTTTGGTGTTTTGGTGGTTTCATTGTTGTTCACACGAGCAGCTAGGGAAAGGGTTATTCCATCCTTGTAGAGCCCCGCGTGCAAGGATAAGGCTGATACTCTGAGAGGTCGCCCGGTATCCCAGAGTCACCGTTTGAGACACCTAACCCAGGTGCCATTCAGCTTTCGGCACGGTTGTTACGCCTTCGCTTAGGAGTTATTCCTTCGGGACCATTCATAAATTTATTAGTAAATCATATGTTATTATTCATTATATTTATTTAAAAATGAATATATATATAGATAGATAAACGTTTATTTTTCAGCCTGCTGGCCTTAAAAAATTGACTTGCTTACACTTCCATTTTTTACAGAATTTTCTTAAAACTAACCCTTAAAACTAACATCCTTCCACACCTTATCTCTAACGCCGCTCGCTCTTATCGCATTGCCTTCCTCGCTTGGCCTCGCCTCGCACGCATGACCCTACTTTCTTGCTTTTCCCCGCATTACCAAACTCTGCCTCCGCGGCTAATACCTAATACTTATCTACTATTTACAATATTTACATTTACTTATATTTACTTCCTCCTCTATTTAAAATCTTCCCTTCTCCATTCCTCTTCCTCCTTCCTTCCCTTCTTCTCCATCTTACCCAAGACTCCCTGCACCCACGCTACTGCCCTTTTGTCCCCCCTTTCATGCATCAATACCTCCATGCTTATCCCACTCCTTTCCACCTTTACGCACTCCTCCAACCAGTGCGCACTCTTGCCTCCCCCATCCCACATAGTTCATACATCCTCTTTTCCCTAGCGAGCCATAACCTATTAAAACCCTCCATGCACCCACATCTCATCCTTTCTATAAGCTCCTGACTTCCTTTCTCTCCTTTCTCACACAAATATTGCGCTCTCGCCCTTGGCATAATCCACACATAGTTCCCATTAAACATTTTCTCTCTTATGCTCTCTTCCCCTACTGTCTTCTCTCTCTCCATGCTGTTTTTCTTAACCAACTCATATACCTCCCTTCCTTCCTCATGCATCCTTCTCACTTCATCCATCTGCAGTCCATTCGTTCTAAAATACTTTTCTCTTTCAACCTCCATCTTCCCACCCCCTCTCCTTTTCTCCTTCTCCCACCAACACTCCCTAACCAGATTACTTCCCCCCTCTTCCAAAAATATCTCCTCATATTTACACGCCCGACTCCCCGCTAGAATCCCTACACTCGTTCTCCCCGTCTCCCTCCTGACAATATAATTAGGCGTGTTCCTTGCTAGCCCCAGTGTCCACTTTACATACCTCTCCTGTATCCTATTTACCTCTTCGCTCCCCTTACACCCCACACCTCTACTCCATACAATAGCACACTCATCACTAGTGAGTCCAACAATTTCATTCTCCTTCCCAAATCATCTGCGAATAACTTCTTTTCCAACTCCCACACCTGCCTCATCACCACATTTGCCCTCCTCACTCTCTCTTTTATGTGACCATCCACTCCGCCATTCCTCCGAATCAAGAAGCCCAGGTACACAAACTCTTTCACCTCTTGCACCGCCTTTCCCTTCCACTTCCACTCCCCTTCCCTATTCCTTCCACCTCCTTTTCTGAAAAATATAACCTTGGACTTTTCCGCATTCAGTTCTAACCTGTTCTTATCCAGGTATCTTCTCAACCTCTTCATCATTTCCTTTAAGGCCTCCTCGCTTCTTGCCAACAACACTATGTCATCTGCATACACTAGCGACCAAATTCTAACCCCTCCTATCCTGACTCCTCCTACCACTCCGGCCTCCAGCTTACTTTCCATATCCGCAATTAAAATCGCAAAAAGCGTTGGGCTAAGCGGACACCCTTATCTTAATCCCCTATCCATCCAGAATCCCTCCGAAATCACCTGCCCTCCTCTTACCTTATCTTTGGTCTCTTCACATATATCTCCCTTACCGTCTCGATCAGGCCTCTCTCCACTCCCCTATCCTCCATCGCCTCCCACAACCTCCCCCTATCCACCGACGGAAACGCCCCTTTTAGATCCACAAAAAACGCGTACACTCTCGACCCCTTCTTCGCTAATTCTCTATCCACCACGTGCTGCAGAACGTAGATATTGTCGATAGTACTCCTACCTGCCCTAAAGCCCGCCTGCGTCTCCGGCAATATTCCTTTCCCCTCGACATCCTTCCGCAGCCTTTCCTCCACCACCATCGCGTATAATTTATACGCCGTATTCATTAGCGTAATGCCTCTATAAATTTTCTGCCTATCCCTATCTCCTTCCTTATACAGAGGCACTATTAACCCTTCTCTCCACCCTCGTGGGAATCCCTCCCCCCTCTATACTTTCTTCACTACCTCCTTCAGCCTCTCCCTAACCTCTTGTGTACTAAACAGCCATGCTTCGTTCTCTACCCCATCCAGCCCTGCTGATTTTGACCTTCTTAACTTCCTTATCTGTTTCTCTATCTCCTCGTCATTCAACTCTTCCATCTTTGCCTCCCCCGTTCTTCTACTCCCATCATCTCTCTTCCTTGAATCTGAGGCCTGAAATGATTCTTTAAAAAACTCCCTCCACTCCTCACTCCCTATCTTCTCGCTTATCCCTACGCTACGCTTCCTAGACCTATTTATTATCTTCCAGACGTCCCCCTCTGTCTTAACATTTCCTAACTCCTCCTCCAGCTCTTTCTCCTTTTCCTGTTCTTTCTTCTTACACATCAATCTATCCCACCACGGTTTCACCATTCCTTTCTTCTTCGTTTTGAATACCTTGTTTTGCACGCACCCTTTCACTTTTTCTTTCAAATCCTCCCATATCTCTTCCATCGACTGTTCTTCGAAACGCACCTTCCCTAACTGCTCCTTATACTTCTCTATCGCCTCCCTCGTCCAGCTCAACCTATCCCCCGTCGACACTTCTTCCACACCTTGTCTGGCGCCGCTCTCACCCTTTATCCACAACCCTAATGGCTGATGGTCTGATTCTACCCTCCTTTCTACTGCGAATCTCTCCATCTCCTCCCACCCTTGCATATTCATGACTACATAGTCTATCACCGATACCCCCACCTTACCTACATATGTGTATTCTCCCTCTTCGTCCCCAGTTGCCATACCATTTGCCACCGCCCAGCCTCTATCCTCCATCCAGTCCCTTAAAATCACTTAACAGGTCTTCCCCCCTTCCTTTAATTCTTTCCATCCCATCCTTATTGTACACTGTCACAAACTTACACGTTACCCCTCCTATCTTTACTTTCCTCATTTGTACTCCCTCCCCCTCTTCCTCTCCGTGAGCTTCTTTCTCTAATCCATCTCTAACCCCCGTTATATTTCCACCACTAGCCCTTCCTTTCTTCTTCACTCTGACCGCCTCCTGGAGTCTCCACCTATACCCCCTTGGCAGCTTTGGCTCTCTTCTATCCGATTCCCTTCTTTCCACCCACGTCTCTACCAGTCCTACCACATCAAATTCCTGGATATACCTCCAGAACTCCTCATCCTTGTTCTTTACCCCTGCTACGTTCCAGTAAAGTACCTTCACAACTCCTCTACCCTGCATTTCCCCCACCCCCCTACTTCCTACGAAACAAATTCCCCTGCACTTCCTTCAACACCTCTTTCTCCTCGTCCCCCACCCACATTTTCTCGTCTATTTTTATTTTCCGATATCCTACCTTCGCCGATCTCCCTTCACTCATCTCCCTCCTAGCCCTGTCGTTCAGCATTCTCTGTACATCCCTTTCCTTTCTCGTCAAATCGTGATCGATGAAAACTTCCTTATCCTTTATCCAATTTTTATTTCGCATCACCCCCAACTTTTCTTCCCAGATCTCCAACTCCACAACCGCCACTTCTTTCTCCCCTCCAACTTAACTTTCCCTACCCTGCCTTTATTCCACCCTATGCTCTGTAGCAGCGCTTCCACGCCTCCGTTTCTTCCCCGCTCTTCATCTTCAACCCTCTTATCACAATATTATTTCTTCTGTGTGCCTTCTCTTTTCTCTCCATTCTCAACTCCATTGCCCTTATCCTTTCCCTATCCGCCCTCTCCTCCTTTTCATTCCTACGCTCTCCCACTTTCTCTTCTATCATATTCCCTACCCTCTCCCAAATACCTTTAATGTCGCCCCCGCTACCCCCGTCTCCTATTTCCATTTTCGTCCTGCGCTCCACCTTCTCAAGCCTTTTTTCCGTCCTTTCTTTCCACACCCTAATCTCCTCTTCCATCCGTTTTATTTTAACTTCTTTTTCTTTTCTTCCCTCCCTAACCCATCTACACGCTCTCTCTCTCTCTCTCAGCTCTTTCACCTCCTTTTCCCATTTCTCATCTCTGATTCTCAAGTCCTCCCTCATGCCTTCCATCTGCTCCTTGGTCCCCCTTACGTCCTCCCTCAACCCCCTGATCTCGCCTAACAACATCCCGAGAGCCTCCTTTTCCAATATCCACTCCATTTGGGGGGGGGGGGAGGGGGTTGACCCACGTGTTATTTCGCTTTTTTTAAACGGGCTCTCGACCTCGCTTTTCTCCGGACTCTCTTTGCTGTCTCTCTTCCTTTCCAAGAGATCCTCCCCGTCACTTGCGCTGGACTCTCTCTCCCTTACCTTCTTGCTCCCTTCTTTCCCACCGTTCCGATTTCTACCTCTCCCCGGCGCAGCGCTCGACAACGGGCCACGTGCTGTTGGCCGTCGTGGCTTGTGGAAAATTCCCTCCCCGTCAGTTTCACTACCAGCACTGCCAGTACTCTCGCTGCCCAACTCCCGCTTTGCCGCCGGTAACTGGGACCTCTCCATGCAGTACCTTCCGCAACCGACAGATGTCTCTGCAGAATGTTGGCGTCTTTCGCCGCCAAATTTTCCTTTTATTTCCCATTTTTTTTCTTCAATTCCTCACAGTCCCTGCAGACACCCCTTTCTCTCCCTTAACATCCCCTAACTCTGCGAGAACCACCCTTGACCCCTCGAAAGCCCAAGACTCCTGACCACGAACTCCCGAGATTACTTGCCAACCTGACCTCACTTTCCCTATCCAACTAAATCCCACCTCACACCCACGCTGAAACTCACTTTTTATCTCCACAATTCACCCCACACAACCCTACTCACCTCCTTGGCTTCCACCCTCACACTCCACTCACACCTTCCACACAAATTCCGTGAAATTCTCTCGCCACCTGCCACTAAACACGTCATTTAATTTATATTTTACATTGCACATTTATTCGGAAAGAAATCGGAACATTCGGTACGAACATAAACTAGTGGGACACAGGTGAAAATTTGGAATAAGCTATTGGGACACTGCGACATTTATTCGGAAAGAAATCGGAAAGGTTCAGAAAGAAGTAGATGCAGTGGGACACTTCGGAGAAAGTGCGGAAATACGTCGGAAACCTTCGAAAAGAGAGGCGTTCGGAAAGAAATCGGAAGCAAAGGTCCCATACAATTCGGAAAGAGTCGGAACGGAACCTTCTTTCCGAGCCTTTCCGTTTCTTCCGCTAGGGACATACATATTTATATGTAAATGTAAAAGAATGTCGAAATTTTACAATATGAGAAGAATATAAGAATGATAATTCTTACTATAAATATATACAAATAAAGCTAATGATGATTTGCTTTTCGCATTGGATTATATGGTGATACGCGGACAAAGTAGTCTCTCTGAAATGTCGAAGATGAAGTAAATCTTGATTTCTTGTTGTAAATTATATTTAGGAATAAAATGTATCCTGCACACATATTGCTCATTTCGAAAATGACAAAGGTTTTTGTATAATAATCGCAGGCAAAAAAATCACTACATCAAAACAAAAAATTAGGTACTTTAAATATTGTTGCTTTCCTAAAACGTAGGTTTTTTCTTTTCTGAGCTGTAAACACATTTATGAATTTTCCCATATAAAGGTCATAGAATTTTTCAAATTTTATAAATTGATTTGTCTCAATTTGTCCCATCAATCAAAAGTTGGATTAATAAATATTTTTTATGTTCTTTGGTATTGTGTCAATGATTTCATATTGTCCGTCAGTACGAGTAAGTGTGATATATGTAAAAAGAAAAGAATAAAATCGAAATTAAGATATTACTTTCATAACTGTTAGTAAAACATATAATGATTATTGTGATGTATTATTGCTTTCCATTATTTACCATTATTAACAATATTAACAAAAATATACAAAACAAAATGTAAATTTGGTCCTAATTTTGATTGTATTGTTTCTAAATTGATTTAAAAATAATTTATTTCTGTACATGTATATATTAGGATATCATTTATCAGTTACTTTTACGTACTTATATTTTCATTGTAAAAATGTGATTCATTAATCTCTTTGACCTCACAAACTTTTCTGTGAAATTTACGGACGCTCGTAATCGAAAGAAAAATGTTTCTCATTATTCTTTCATGCTAATTATATATATTCTTTACAATTTATATAGTGCATACGTCGAGCTTCCAAATTTTCGCTCACGAAAAAGAAGTGTGTAAGTACAAAGCATCCGATTTCGAAGCCCGCTTACTTAAAAAAGGAAGCGCTAAAGGATGCAATAAACATGGACAGAGGGCTGTTCACTCTCGAGTTGAGACTCGAGTGATCGGATACTCCATGCGACTCGGCTGAACTCTAGCGACTCTAGCGACTCTAAAGACTCACGGTCGCTTGCGCTTAGGAGTATTATCAGGTTGTTTGGGAAATGCCGGCAAATAATTGCACGAAAATTTTGCACTGACAGGTCAACTAAACCCGTCTTTCACAATCCAATGTGTCGATTATGACTCGAGAATCAGAAACACGCTCCCACTCCCATCAACTCGAGTAGAACTCGGCTCGACTCCTATGGACTCTTAGCAACTCTTACAGCTCGGCTAACTCTTTTAAATCCTGCAAACTCTCTCTCATTTTGGAGTCGCGATAGAGTAACTCTGGGAGTATTTAGATCGCTCGAGTCTCAACTCGAGAGTGAACAGCCCTTTGAACATGGATGAAACCGTTAATATCAGTGAAGGTTTTAACCATGTATATTGTATACCAACAGACAAGCAGCCAGCAAAAAAGAGACGGTTGCAGTAAATAATTTATGCTTAATGGTATAATAATAATAATACGTTCCAAATTCCAGGTCATTTTCAGGGTTATCAGGTGAAGTTTTCTCAATTTTCCACGTCAAATTAAATTAATTTAGTTACAATTTTAATACTTTCTTAATTATGACAATAGTTTCAAACCCCCATAGAAATAAAGTCATGGTTTTCTACATACATTTCTCCTCAGATATCAACGCAATAACCGGGCGGTTGCTCTTTTTATACTTTCTTGAATATTTCAAGTTATAGTATAATTTCATGTATTTACGATGTTACGAAAATCGAGTGACAAATGACTTTTAAGTTATTTCATATTAAAAGTATTACATATTCAAAAAGGAAATATCGCCAAAATCATATAAGAAACTTAAATTAATGTTGCAGATGAAAAAATATTTGTTTATATCCTATACTGCTTTAAAATCACAGCAATATAATTCAGGGTGGCCGTTTTAATCGAGGAAAAAAAGGAAAAAACTTCTCGGACATTTCCCGGTTTGCAAAAATTGTTTCGGTCATTGAAATTTAAAGATTGGTCGAACTATCGAAACTAACAATTTTTTTATTCGATTTTATAAAAACTGAACTGCAAATTGAAATACTCTAAGTGGAACTCTTTTGATTTTTAAACTTTTAAAATTAAAGCTTAACATTTTTTTAGATTAAAATGCTCAATTATTTACTCGTATAAAATGGAAGCTGTTAACACATTCCAAAATTTAAAATTGAAGGCCATCAAAAGCAAAATTTAAAGTTTTTAACTTCTATAAATTGTACAGTTGAAAGATTAAAAAATATATAGAACCACGCTATCACTTTCAATGCTCTAAATGGATACATAAATTAACAAATTTCTGAAGTTTCAAAATTATATCATTTTAAGCAATTTTAAGTTATGAACATTAAAAATGGAAATAAGATTACAATTTTTTAAACTGAACACTTTTTAAATATTCCCTCAATATAGGGTCATCCACTAATTTTTTTTTATTTTTGCATATTAAAGTATATGCTCTAAAATCACTAACAATACCAGCATAGCGTAAAAAAAACTTTTTTTCGAATCTACATATGGGGCATAATTTCTGAAGTGTACCCACCTCGAAAACGAAAGTTGTCTGATCAGGCTGAAAATTGGCCCAATTGTAGTCCTACTAGATAGTACTCCTCACACCAAAATTTAATTTATTTTGATAATTATTTATCAAAGTGGAGGGGGTACAATTTTTGGATTTTTTGAGAAAAGCCGTACTTTCAAACGTTTGTAACTTTTGTCCTATTGCCTTAAACAAAATTTCCCTTGAAATGTTTTCGATAGAATTTTTCATAAAATTTCTGGTGGTAATAACGATTTTTGAAAAAAATCCAAATTTGACCCAAATTTTTGAAAATCAAAAATAAATTTGACTTTTTTTCAAACTTGGGCACTTTTTTTTTTCTTCAAAATATTTTTAAACGAAAGCAGAGATTTTTTCCTATAAGACCGCCCATTTTCAGAGTGGCAAATTAATTTGTCTTTGAGTAATAGAACGATACGTAAACAAGATGCCGTGATAGGGCGGGTGGCGCGCGATTTTCCCTAGTGCGCTCACGCCGAGGATCGTTGTGCAACGCTTTAGTGCCAGTTTTTTAAGTTAAGTAATATTACATGGTAATATTATCTGTCTTTCTGTTCGATTTTTTGGCGATAGTTTCAACAGTTGTTTTCTTTGCAGGCTTCTTTTGCGGTTTTTGTTTTTTGCCATTCGAGAAGATGTCGTATTTCTCAGAGGACGAAAACTTCTTGAGTTGAAGTTTTCCGTCTTGAGCGGAAATGAAAGCGTGGTACTGTAATGTATCTGGCATCATGACAGCTTTGTCAAATCTGGTTTTCAGTCACTCGGTGGCTAAGGCGTGATTTTCTTTGCTACTGAAAAAAATTTCGGTTTCCTTACAGTTACTGTTTGCCCACTGAAACAAAGCATGGAGAGTGAGCATGTGATGTTTCGGAGAACACTGTAAGCTTGAACGTACTGCTTGTCTCTTTATATTCGCTCCTATACCATCACATGCACCCTTACCATGAGATGTTCCATGGAAGTGCCATTCAGCTTGGATACCAAAATCTTCTTCATGGGCTTGGAGATTAACAAAGCTACTCCTTTTTTTGAAATTTTGCCCTGTACCATCAGTGAAATAGTAGATTTTACTTGGCCTGAAATGAGTTTTCAAGTATTCTACTATTATCTTTTGATACTCGTGAACAGCCACCATGTCATGAGCTAAATTATCATTGCACTACATTCTGGATTATGAAGGCGTAATTCTCAGCAAAAACGAAGCAAATCAAAAACTCCCCAGGCAATAAATTTTCCTTCAGGTTTTTGAAGAAAAATGTAAATTTAAAAGATGTATATTCTCACTTCTAATTTTTAAAGCATATTCCCAATTAATTTTACACTTACAATAATGCAGGCCTTTGTTAATTCAACCTGAAAATGCAGAGAACAGTTATTCTAGCAGCATATAATATTACTTAACTTAAAAAACTGGCACTAAAGCGTTGCACAAAGATCCTCGGCCTGAGCGCACTAGGGGAGATCGCGCGCCACCGGCCCTATCACGGCATCTTGTTTATGTATCGTTCTATTGCTCAAAGACAAATTAATTTGCCACTCTAAAAATTGGAGGTCTTATAGGAAAAAATCTCAGCTTTCTTTTAAAACTATTTTGAAGAAAAAAAAAAGTGCCCAAGTTTGAAAAAAAGTTAAATTTATTTTTGATTTTTGAAAATTTGGGTCAAATTTTGATTTTTTTCAAAAATCGTTATTGCCACCAGAAAGCGTGTGAAAAATTCTATCGAAAATATTTCAAATGAAATTTTGTTTAAGGCAATAGGACAAAAGTTACAAACGTTTGAAAGTAAAGCTTTTCTTAAAAAACACAAAATTGTACCCCCTCCACTTTGATAAATAATTATCAAAATGAATTAATTTTTGGTGTGAGGAGTACTATCTAATAGGACTACAATTGGGCCAATTTTTAGCCCGATCGGACAACTTTCATTTTCGAGGTGGGTACACTTCAGAAATTATGCCCCATATCTGAAAAAGAAGAATTTGTGCACATTTAAAAATCCTATTTCTGTCGCGCCCATTCTGCCATCTTGATGTGACATAGCACACCGTCAAACGCTTGTAAATAAGCCGGGCGATTCACGTTTTTTTCATAAAAATGCAAAAAAAAACAGCGCTGACATTGGTGTGTTGTGCCTCAATGTAAGAAGAAGTCGGTAAAAAATCCAGGAAAATTATTTATATCTATAACCAAAGGTGAGGAACGAAAAAAATGGTACAAAATTGATCAGCGTGACATGTGCCCTACATCTTTAACGTCAACAGTAAGGTTGCGAAAATCATTTCAACGATAAGTAAATTTTTTTCATTTTGAATACAAAAATATAAAATATGTTTTTTTTATAACAGAACACTCTAATTGACTTACGTTCAACGGTGTTTGATTTATATATATATATATATATATATATATATATATATATATATATATATTAGGGTGGTCCAAAAAAAGACATTATCGAATTTTTGAGATTAGACTTAAAAATATTATAGGCTACATGAAAATAGAAAGCCCATAATTTTTTGTTTGGCCAAAAAATAATTAGTAGGACTACGCATTTCACTTTTCTCTCTTATGGAGATTAACATGTAAAATGACATTACTTTTTTCAACTGCAATTCTGCATTAGAAGTTATGATTACATTTGTTTGAAACTTTAGGCATTTATTTGCATAAAAATTGTAATGCATTATATCATACTTAGATGTTTTAAAAATGTTATGTAAGAATTTAACAAGATCGTCAATTTCCGTAAAATCGCAATATTTAAAACCATATAACGGGCTTTCTATATATTTTTATCAACTGCAATTTTCACAAAACACGAGTTGCTTACCTAAGAACAGGTTTCTAAAGAAGAAAAAGAAAACTTATAATAATTTATAGGAGGAAAAGACTATTAAAAACATGAAAAATCATTAAATTTTGAGTTCGGCGACGCCTTTGGTTTAAGCATGAATACAATAGAGCAATATACACCAGTCAATCCGAGGGTTCTACTCTTCTCTTAACTTGCTCCTCAGTGCTTCTCCTACTTATTTATGGCTCTTATTACCTGAGGCTTCTTCACACCATAAAGGGAACCAGATGCAGAAATGAAATAAATTTAAACGAAAAGTAAATGAAACTAAATATTTATTGTAGCTTTATTTTAAAATGGAGATCATTATTTACTAGCGACTTTTTGATTTTTGAACATTAAACTATTAGTAATGAATAAACATTGAATAATTATTGATTAATGAATTATTAAAATTAATAATAATTAATAAATTATTAGAATTAATAATAATAATAATTATTATTTTCAATAAATTATTATAAATTAAATAAATTAAAAAAATTTAATATTCAAAATAACAATAATTAAAAATGATAATTAATTAATAATAATTAAAATTAAATTAATTAAAATTTACATTTTTTATGATTGAATAATAATTAAATAATTAGTAATTAATAGATAATTATGAATGTATTAATAATTATTTAATTATTAATAATTCAATCATCTATTAATTCATAATTAATAACTAAATAATTAAAATTAATAATAATAATAATTAAAATTAATAATAATGATAATAATATCAATTATCAATGAAAAATTATTATAAATTAAATTAATTAAAAATGTAAAATATTTAAAATAACAATATTTAATATTGATAATTATTGATGATAATTAAAATTAAATTCATTAAAATTTACAATGATTCATGATTGATTAATAATTAAATATCTATTAATTAATAATCAAAAAATCATTATTATTAATTCAATCATCTGTTCATTCATTATTAAATAATATGAATCATTTACAATGGAATAGGGCAGAGACAATTCTCTGCAGAAATGCAATAAGATTTAGGTAAGGTGGTTGTTGAGGACTCAGGCGAGCCTCAAGCTTTAACAAAGGAGCAGGTCAAGTTCGCAAAGTGAAGCTGTTACATTGCTGCCACACTGCCAAGCTAAACCATAGGCGGCACCGTGAATTCTCTATGTTGAGTAGTGAATTTAGAAAAAACTTTGCAACAAATGCGTAGTCCTACTAATTAGTTTTTTGCAAAACAAAAAAATATGCGTTTTCTATTTTCATATAGCCTACAATATTTTTCAGTCTAATCCCAAAAATTCAAAAATGCCTTTTTTTGGACCACCCTAATATATATATATATATGGGGTGCCGGGATGTATAGTATGTGAGCTATAACCTCGCAAAATCAAATCGTTTATTCATGCAACAAGTATTATAGAATAAAGTATTTATGAAAGTAATTATAAATCTTATAATTATAAATTTTATAATAATTTTATAGAAGTATTTATACAAGTATTTATAAAAGCATCTATAAAAAAGTGAGGTTAGGTTTTCTGAATGAAATATTGCCAATATTGCATATATCGATGGGTCCTAAAAGAAAGTACGCAACTCACGGTGACGGATAGAATCTACGTAACTCGTGCTGACAAGTAGAATCTACGAAACTCGTAGGGATGGATAGAAAATACGCAACTCACAGTAGCGGATAGAAACTGCGTAACTTCATTTTTTCGGATTCTGAGTTACCGTCAGAAACTGTTGGAGTGTGTTGAAAGCCGTGATAAAAACGCTTCAATTTTTCTATTGATTGATTTAAAGCGTCTTAATTAATAGATAAAAAATTCACGCAACTAGTTTTTTGCAAATGGATTCATGATGAAAGTACGTAACTCGGCTAAAATAGTTCTGCCCTTCACCGTGGCGCTAATTTTCCTGTCATTGACTTGCATGGATTATAAAAAACCTAACCCCAAGCGAAGTAATACAATCGGATTTTATGTAGATCAATATTTATAATTTATAAATATTTTTGTATTAAAGACGAAGCTTACATAATATGAAAGTCCTGGCGGAGAAGGAAAAGTCGATTGTATTTGAAACTTCTAAAAAGTTTGAGATAAGAGCAAACAACACAGTATTGAAGTTATATAGAAAAAATCACTAACTGTTTTAAACCGTTGCGTATTTTCTATCCGTCCCAACCAGTTGCGTAGAATCTATTTGTCAACGCGAGTTACTTTTAGATTATATCCGTCACCGCGAGTTGCGTACTTTCTTTTAGAACCCATCGATATGTTACGATTCGCCTAAAGCAATCATCATTTTAAATTAATAAATTAAATAAATAAAAATAAAGGACCCCGCACCAAATACATTGAAAAAAGGTCTCGGTGGATTTTTCTGAATTTGGGATATGTTGTAGATCATGACATCCCCGATAAAAAGTTCTTATGCCAAAAAGTCGAAAAATGGACAGTTTTTCGTTTGTATCGCATAAAAGGTCGTCTTTCGTGCACGCTAGAGTAGACGTACCGAAACTCAAGGACTGTTAGGCGCCACGCCTGAAGATCATGTCCAACTCGGTGCCACATTGATATTTTGTACTTTAGGACCCCGTGATCGATAGTATACGTGTCTGAAGGTCGAGAGAAGAATACTTTTTTATTGGTGCTATGTCCAAAGTCGCTTTTCATGTATGCTAACAGAGAGATACCGACACTCGAAGATGGTTTGGCGTCACGCTCAGGGATTAAACCCAACTCGGTGTCTCACTGATATTCTGTACATTAGGACCCCCTGATCGATAATATACGTGTTTGGACGTCGAGAGAAGGATACTTTTCATTGGTGCTATGTCCAAAGTCGCTTTTCGTGCATACTAAAGGAGATATACCGACATTCACGTCGTTACAGAAAAATTTGCAAAGAAAATCGGACTTAACAAAGTAGCTGTCGATATACCACTTCATGCAATAGACAACGTCGCTACGAGCGTCAAATATACAGCAACGGCTACCATTAAATCGCGGAATAATAATTGACATCTTTCGTTATTTGTTCTTTAAGGCATAGGTAATACCATGCCCATATTACCTATTGATTCATTTGAAATACCACAAAATCTCTTTCTCGTAGACCCAGGATTTCATAATCCAACAGAAGTCGATATGATTGTAGGCGCGTAATATGTCTATCACTTCTTACGTCAAGGTCAAATTCCAATCAAAAATCACCCTGCAGTTTTTCAGGAAACAGAACTCGGCTGGGTAGTAGCAGGATGTTTCCATCAAACACTCGCAAAACATGCGAAAGTGTATTGCAATTTTACAAAATTTTAAGATTTGTCTCTTTTATGAGTCAGGTCGTTACACGGTTCATTTGCTATTCAATGAAAATAAAATAAAAATCAGTGAATCATGCTAAACAGCCTTTAATCTGTTTTATTCTCTTGAAGGAACATTTGAAAAGGATCCAATTCTTAAAAATCCGTATTTCGAATGCCTGTAAAGCTATCTTAACGAGAATTACATGACGCTCTTAAAAAGTGAAGAGTCGTTAGATCGCGGATTTTTTCTTCCACACCACGCAGTAATTAAAACTGGCAGTCTCGCAAAGAAAACACGAGTCGTTTTTGACGGCTCTTGTAAGTATTCCTCAGGCGTTTCTTTAAACGATTCTCTGATGGTAGGTCCTACAATTCAAGATGACCTTTTCTCCACTTTCACTAGATTTCGCACATTTCTATTCGCTCTCACAGCCGTTATAGAGCAAATGTATAGACCAACTCAAATATCCATCGAAGACAGATTATTTCACAAAATTCTGTAGCGCGAAACTCTCGACCATCCAATTAAAATACACACATTAAATACTACAACCTTTGGTACCGCATCCGTACCTTTTCTCGCGATTCGTACGCTTCATTAATTAGCAGAAGATGAACGTAAAAATTATCCAAACGCATCAGCTATTTTAAAATGCCATTTTTATGTCGATGACCTTCTAACAGGAGCAAATACGTAGTGCCAAGCTCTTTCCCTTCGCAATGATTTAATTGAACTCTTGCATAAAGGAGGATTCAATCTGCGCAAATGGGGTTCAAACGATCCCAGACTTACCAGTGATTTCAAAAACGACTCGCGAAATACACACGTGACGCTAGACCCCACAGAGACTATTAAAACTCTAGGACTTTTCTTGGGAATCCAAGTGTTGATTCAATTAATTACACATTCAATCTCACTGATTCAAATAATCAGCTAACAAAAAGAATAATTTTTCCACAAATCGCGAAACTTTTCGATCCACTAGGCCCATTAGGGCCAGTAATTGTATCTGCAAAAATAATAACTTAAGATCTTTGGAAAGCTAAACTTTTGTGGGATGAGACAGTTCCTCCGAATTTACATAAAATTTGGGTGAATTATCGCAATCAATTACCTCTTTTGAATCACCTAGAATTTAAAAGGTGCATTACCGTTTCAAATCAAACCAAAATTCAATTACACGGGCTTTTTGCTGCCAGTGAAAAAGCAGATGGAGCATGCATATATCTCCGATCCACTGATAATCGCTTAACGTAAAAGTTGATAAACTTCAATTTTGGTCAGATTTTACACTTACGCTTCTATGGATAAATAGCCCATCTTACACACCAATGACATTTGAAGCCAATCGCTCTGCAGAAATTAAATTCTTAACCTTAACAGACCACAAGACTGGAGACACGTTCCTAGCGACAACCCTGCAGATCTCATTTCTCGAGGTCAAACCCCACACGAATTCATAGATAATACAACATGGGCCGGAGTGGCTCTGCCAAAAAGAAGACACTTGACCTGAATTACAATTCCACACTGTGGATGATCCGGGGAAACGTAAAAATTGTGGGGTAAAATTTTTTAAACTCACAGTTTCAAAGAAGTGGAATATATTAGAGGAATATTCTTCACTTCGACCACTACATAACGTACTCGCTAATTGTTTACGTTTCATTCATAACATACGAAACAAGGACAAACTCATTGGTACATTGTCGGAAGGCGAACTTCATGCTTCATATCTTGAAATTATTAAACTCACACAAATGTATGCATTTTCAAAAGAGATACATTCCCTTCAAAATGATGAAAATGTCCACTGAAAAAGTAGTGTACTCTCGCTTAATCCATTTCTTGATAAGGGTATCATCAAAGTCGGCGGTCGAGTTGCAAATTCAAAAATCCCAGAAAATCAAAAACATCCTATTGTCTTACCGTGGAACCATCACATTACAAAACTTATCATTCGCGAAGAACATGATAGAAAAATGCATGCAGATACTCAACCTACTTTGTATGGCGTTCGCGAATTGTATTGACCAATTGACGGAAACAATGTCACATGACACATTATTCGTCAATGCATCACCTGTTTCAAAACAAAACCACATGGTGTCGATTATATTATGAGAAATCTCCCAGAAAATCACTTACTTCCAGCCCGGCCATTTTTGAATGTCAGAATTGATTATTGTGGACCTTTTTACGTTGAAGAAAAGCATTACAGAAACTGCAATAAGGTGATGGTCTATGTTTGTTTCGCGACTAAAACTATCCATCTCGAGTTGGTTAGCGACCTGACTACTGAAGCGTTTAACGGTTGTCACTCTATGACTATATTCAATCAGCAGAATAGGATCCTGCGGTTCAGAACTTCTTATCAGAAGAAAAAATTGCATGGCATTTCATCCCCCTTCGATCAACACATTTTGGAGGGCTTTGGGAAGCTGCCGTGAAATCTCTTAAACACCACTTGTTACGCATTGTACGTAACACGTTATTAAGGCGCTTCCTCAGGCTTGATTTTTAGCCCATGTATTCGTTGATCCCATTTTCCTCCTACACGGATGAATTGTTTGATATAATATTTTAACCACATAATCTCAATGGCATAATGCATAAAACTAAAGTCTTCGTTTTTTGAAAAACGGCCTTGTTTTTTTTTTTTTTTTTTTTAATTAATTGAAAATCTGCTTCATTTATGCGCCTGGAAACGAGCAATCCGCCGCCGGGAAAGCGCGCACAGTACACTCGAAAGCAGGCGCTTCAAAGTAAATGGAAAACCCTCGTCTAATTCACCGTGAACTTTTTCGAGGATGCTTGAACCCAGGGGGTCGGTCGTAACTCTTCCGTCCTTCCCATTGTTGCCGTGCGACACGATTCGAGCCACTTGAACGAAATTGATAATTAGTCAAATATGCAGAAATTGAATTTTAATATGCTGCATTAGGTTCGTTACATAATTACGAGACGATCAAAAAAAGATAGAAAAAAATCGGTTAACCCGTTCAATTTCTGTTGGGAGTTTTCCTTATTTTTGCATTTGATTTAAGATTACCTTCAATACTGAGAATATTGACAGATTTTCCTAATCCTTTTTTCCATTTCTTTCAATTATATCATTTAAAAATTTAATCAGCTAATACAAATTTCATCGATCCATGTTTTCTTCAATTTTAGAGATATTCTAGAGTATTCTAGAGTATTTTAGAGATTTTTTAGAGTATTCATTGTCGGCGGCTGATTTTCTTTGGTCTTTATCGAAAGACAAGAGCAGATTCCAGGAGATCAGATAATTGCACATCGGAGTAATTCATTAATTACTCCATTCATGATTAATCAATTCATTATTGCTTCCTCATAGATGGGGTTTGTAATTACCTGAATTTTAGAATATACTTCTTACTTGACATTTAATCTTTGTTGGTTCAAAATGCAACTATTTGGTCAAAAATTAATCTTTTTTTATTTAATAAATCAACTTTTTTGTTTGAATCCCTCTTCTTTGCTGAATTAAACGGCTCTTTATTTAAGATGAACATCTTTTTTCTTCGAAATGTGAATTTTTACAATTGCAGTTGCAATTGTTATACCTTTGTATACTTTTTATACTCTTATTTTTACTGAATACTTTTAAGTTACTATAATATTAAAAGTTGAGAATGCATTTTTTTTTGCAGAAAATTAAAACTGAAATCTTTGGCAATCATTTCAATACTTTCAGGATCCATTTGGAAATCATTCTTCCTCCACTTTGAAGACACTTTCAGACGATTGGAAAGAAAAACGATCACTTTCTATCTCTAAATGGTCAAACTATGCATTTGTTTCTTAAATTTGGTTGTAACATAAAGAAATAATATTTCAATTCTTTGGCAATTCTTTGTCACTAAATATCGCCACTCATGTAATTTTGAGACGATTAGAAAGAAAAACTATCACTTTCTATCTTTACGTGCCGAAACTGTGCATTTGTTTATAAAATTTGATTATAAAATAAACGAAAATGAATATTGATTAACAATTCTTCATCACTAAACATCAAAATTTTTGTAATTTGAAGACGACTAGACAGAAAAACAATGACAATTCACTAATGACAAAACACTAAAAATTCGAGAAACACACAAAAACTTCTTTTTGGAAAATTGTCTAACAAGATTAAAATGAAACAACACCTTTTATAACAACAAATGTCACACTTTTCGATTTCTCGGAGAGTTGCTGTTACATAACTTGTAATAAAACTAACAAAAAAACTGAATATTAACAAAAACTAGCAAAATTTCTTTTTTTTTTAATTAGTTACCTCTCAGTGTTTCTGTTTCATAACTTCCAACCAAGGTTACAAAAAAATTCTACCTTTGCGAAGCCTAGCAAACTTTCTTTCTTAAAAATTTTGTTAAAATATTAAAAAATAATTACATTTACTTTTTACATTTTACATTTAGAGAACATTCGCGAAACCTAGGGAACTTTCTTTTTGAAGAATTTGTTAGCAAGATTTAAAAAACAAAACATTTTTTCTGCCAATAAAAGTCATTCTTTTCTATTCCTCTCAGAATTTCTGTCACATAACTTGTAACAAAACTAACAAAAAACCGAACATCTAAAAAATGTTGTACCGAAAGACAAACTCATAAGAGAAACCCTTTTCTAGCAACAAAAGTCGCTTTTTTCAATTCCTCGCTGAGATTCTGTCATATGACTTGAAAAAAAAACTAAACAAAAAATCAGAAATATTGCGAATACTAGCGAACTTTCTTTTTTGAAAACTTTTAGCAAGATTCAAATAACAAAACACGTTTTCTAACGACGAAAGTTACTCGTTTCGATTCCGCGACAATTTATTAATAAACCTAAAACAACACAAAACTTTCCCAGCCACCGGAAGTCACCCTTGTCTATTCTTACTGAAATTCTGCTAAATTTATTGTAATAAAACCCACTTATAGCTGCTTCCTTAGTAGAATCTCACTGATTCAAACATAGCGAGCAAAATTTAATACCTACTTGAATAAAAAGGAAAAAAAACCTTCTGAGTTACTAATTCGATCGGAAATAATCCACATTTTCGTAGAATTAAGGAAAAGAAAAAATCATTTCACGAGCACTTTGCTACCCGTTAGCAACTGTATTTGCTTCCTCATAGAGGAAGCATTAGTTATTTTTTTCAATAATAGACAAACCAAAGTCTTCATGTTGATCAATTTAAAAATAGAAATGTACAAAAAATGCAAAACTACAAAATAATACAAAAAAATTTTTTAACACAAAGACAAATCAGACAAATCAAATTTTGTATTCGAAATGATAATTTTTCGAGCTGGAAAAGGGATGGGAAAAGTTCTGTAGCACCCTATCCCTTTCCCAGCTTTATGATTAAATTACAAAAATGGTCAGAATTACCCTATTTGAAAACTTAGGATCCAAAAGTCTTTTCTATTCATGCGTCAACTTTGAATTATGTCAATGAAAAGAGTTTTTCTGTTTGGAGGAGATGACTCAAATATTATAAATGAGCATAACTTCCTTAATCTTCAATAAAGTGTATTAATATTATAGATCAATCGATTTGCCTTGAATCAAGGAATCTTTTCCGTTCTTGCATCAATTTTGAATTATGTTAGTGAAAAAAGTTTTATTTTAAAAAACAAATTTTCAAAATATATAAATCATAATAACTTCCATACTCTTCAATAAAATGTATTAATATTATAAGTCAATCGATTCATTTCGAACCAAGGGATCTTTTATATTCTTGCATCAACTTTAAATTATGTCGAAGAAAAAAGTTTTACTATAAAAAACCGTATTTTCAAATATTATGCATTACCATAGCTTCCTCACTCTTCAATAAAATATATTAATATTAAAGGTCAATCGATTCAACTCGAATCAACACATCTTTTCTGTTCTTGCATCAACTTTGAATTATGTTAATGAAAAAAGTTTTACTATAAAACCCCGATTTTCAAAATATATAAATTACCATAACTTCCCTACGCTTTAATAAAATATATTAATATTATAGGTCAATCGATTCGTCTCGAAGCAAGTAATCTTTTATATTCTTGCATCAACTTTGAATTATGTTATTTTTAGAAATCCTTCGGTCAGTTTCAAGATATTAGGCGGGAAAATAAGCCCTCCAAATTTCATCAATTTATCTGCGACCGTTTTCAAGTTATCATGTTCACAAAAAAGCGTGACATCCACACATCTACACACACACACACATCCGGACAATTGCTTAGAACATTGTATTAGACATTTTTAAATTGGGGAAGGTTCAATTAAATGAATTTAAAAATTTTGGAAAATGTTACCATTACAAAGCTTCCTCTATGAGGAAGCAAAAGGAAAAAAAACCTTATGAGTTATTAATTCGATCGGAAATAATCCACTTTTTCGTAGAATTAAGGAAAAGAAAAAAAATTTACAGGTTTTCAGACACTTGGAAAATTTGGCTACAGATGGCACTTTGGTGTCAAAATCAGACCAACTTTATTTTTTTATTTTATTCTTTTAACGATTTTTTGGCATAAACTTAACAAAACTTTTTTCGGATCAACAAACACTTTTTCAACAAAAAATTATTTTACTGCGCACAAAATAACGAAACTATAATATTACTTTGAAAGAATAAAATAGTTTTATCAGTGTAACATGGCAAGACTGAGGATTCTCATACTTATATGAAGCCCTCAGAGGAAAAATGTGACTCTGAGAGTTTTGAGGAAAAACAATAAAGAAAAAGTTCCGAGGAAAAATAGTAACCGAAAAAGTCCAGAGGAAAAAAGGTAAACAGAATCGCTTGGTAAAAATGTTACTCGGAAATATCCGAGGAAAAACGTTATAGAAAACTTTGAGGTCTAAAATGTGATGGAAAAAGTTCCGAGGAAAAACGTTTCTCTTGATATTATAAGTTGAGCACGAAAACACTTTAAGAAAACAAGAACGTCAATCTGATCAGGTCCACTAAGCTAGCACCTCCACAATCGAATTTTGCGATTTTGCATAGCTCAGAATTTTGGGCTTCTTTGGGGCTCTTGGAATCCGCAAACAAATTTCCCCCGAAACAACCCTTAAGTTCAAAAATCGACCCCCTTCAAAAAATTTGATTTTTTCACAAATTTATTCCCGGAATATTTTTGGGGTTTTTTTGGGCTCCTCGAAAATACCCACCCCGATTTTTTGGCTCCAACCCTTAACGTTAAAAATCAACCCCTTTCTCCCACGCAGATATGACTTTGTCAAAAAATACTCTTTTTGAGAATTTCACAGTGTGGATGGAGTCTCAGATTTTTGGGCTCCTCGAAAATATGTACCCTGATTTTTGGGCTTCAACCCTTATCGTTAAAGATCAACCCCTTGGAACCACGCAGAAATGACTTTGTCAAAAAATAATGTTTTTAAGAATTTTAAAGTATCAATAGAGTCTATGATTTTTGGGCTCCTCGAAAATACCCACTCCGATTTTTGGGCTCCGACCCTTAACGTTAAAAATCAACCCCTCTCTCCCACGCAGATATGACTTTGTCAAAAAATAATCTTTTTGAGAATTTTACAGTGTGGATAGAGACTTTGATTTTTGGGCTCCTTGAAAATACCCATGCTGACTTTTGACCTCCAACCCTTATCGGTAAAGATCAACCCCTTAGAACCACGCAGATATGACTTTGTCAAAAAATAATGTTTTTAAGAATTTTAAAGTATGAGAAGAGTCTCTCAAATGGTAACCCCAATTTTTTATCACAGATTCTCCTTCATGAAACACGTAAGTTTTATTCAAAATTTTTTGTTTGTTTTGAAATTACAAAGTTACCCCCATTCCTGCCTCCTGGGGGGTGGGGTAAATTTTTTCAAAGTTGCTTTTCCCCCTCGAAAGTAAAAAGTTTTTACTACGGAAATTTTTTTCATAGGATGCGTATTTTTTGAGATATTTCGATGTCTCAAGTTTAAAAAAACACGCTGTATATATAAATATATATTTTATAAAATATAAACTATTTTATAATGTTTTATCTTTTATCATAATATTAGTTGAGATGATAATTATAAATAAACATAGTGAATAACTCTTCTTTATACTTCAATCCTGTTTTTTTGTTTTGTATAAAATTTTCGGAATTTAAAAATATTCTGAAGAATTATATGAAAAAGAATACTTATTTTACATTATTTCTACTATGGAATTTACTGCTTATGATATTTTTAATTTCTTATAGCACTAAAAATGACTAGGGTCGTACTTGATTAAGCCACCCAGTTTCAAATATTATATTATTTGGAAGAATTTTTTTTTTTAGTAGAATAATGCATTGTTTTCGAAGTATCATTTTTTGATACATTAATTAAAAAATAATTTATAATAAAATTTTAGTTCAAATTGATTTCCAATTTTACCGTAGTAATAATTTTTTTAATCTTTTCACGTTGATATTTGTAGAAATTGCTATCATTTGATGAAAGAAAAAAATATCTTCTCATTTTTTTCAGATTTTTAACAACAATAAAATTTACCATACTACTGTGATATCGCGATCTTTGGGATGGGGTCAACTTTGCACGTAGCAACTTTGCACGTGCCCAACTGTGCACGTCGATGGCCAGATGGACAACTGTGCACGTCGTTGGTCAGATGGACAACTGTGCACGTGTCAACTGTGCACTTGCCAACTGTGCACGTGGACAGTCGTCACTTGGACAACTGTGCACGTTGAAATTTCGACGTGCACAGATGGGCTTCTGTGGGCTTGGACGTGCACAGATGTAACTTTCCTAACTGTGCACGTGCACAGATGTCACTTGTCCAACTGTGCACGTGCACAGTTGTCAGTTGCCCAACTTTGCACGTGCACAGTTGTCACTTGCCCAACTGTGCACGTGCACAGATGTCCCTTGCCCAACTGTGCGCGTGCACAGATGGAACTTGCCTAACTGTGCCCTCACCTACGACTCGTTACAAAAACATTGCGCTCGTTTCAAAAAGGCTGTCAGTCCGCATTAGTCA
>CAKNYM010045640.1:1251-107140 GCA_932195095.1 Andricus curvator | reverse complement strand
CATTGTTCTTTATATTTTTTAATTAGTTCAAGTTATAAGTATGAATTGTTGTTCGAATACCATCGGACTCTCTCTGTCTAACTCAAACGATAGAAAGAGAGACGTTTTGAAAATTTCGTTTCGAATTCTCATGAGTATCGTTGTCTCTCTCACATAGTAGAAAGAGAGGTCCGATTGACTTCAGGCATCGGCAGTATGTCAGTAAGGTACGGACAGACTGAGAATCAATTGAACGGCCGATAAATGCATTACCGACTGTTGATACATTGATATTAGTGCTGGCCGAAAGTACTGAGTGACGTCATCAGTTATTTACACCTGATTGATAAGGTAAGCTGCTGATATAGCAACTGAGGCTCCATCTGTGGCTGAAGATGTGCATTATCGACTGTCCGTGTTTTACCGACCTATGGCAAAATGATAATATAACAAATTACCGACCTCTCTGTTTTACCGACCGATGGTAACATGAATCCCTACCTTACCGACCGATGGTAAAATGTTAATATAAAAAATTACCGACCTCCCTGTTTTGCCTATCGAGGGTAACATAGTTCCCTACCTTACCGACATATGATAAAATGGTAATATAAAACGTTACCGACCTCCCTGTTTAACCGACTGATGGTAAAATAGTTCCCTGCCTTACCGACATATGCTAAAATGATAATGTAAAAAATTACCGACTTACCTGTTTTACCGGACGATGGCAATCAACTGTTTTACTGATCAATGGTCACTTAGCACGGAACCGAACCTTATAATGTTAACTTAGCAGGGATCCTCATTACCAACCTCACTGTTTTACCGACTTAGGATGAAACAGAACCTTATAATGTTAACTTAGCAGGAATCTCCATGAACAACCTGACTGTTTTACCTACTTAGCATGGAACAGAACCTCAAAATTACCGACCTCTCTGTTTTAATGATCAATGCTCACTTACCATGGAACCGAACCTTATAATGTTAACTTAGCAGGAATCACCGTTACCAACCGCAATGGTTTACCGACTACACGTAACATAGCACGGAAATGAACCCCTCCCTTTGTTGGTGGCGCGTTCTGTTGGTGTCGGTAACTTAGCACGGAACAGACCCCTCCCTTTGTCGGTGGCTCCATCTGTTGGTGTCGGTAACTTAGCATGGAACAGAACCCTCCCTTGATCGGTGACGCCATCTGTCGGTGTCGGTAACTAGCGACGGTGGCGCCATCTGTTGGAGTCGGTAACTTAGCACGGAACAGAACCCTCCCTTCGTCGGTGGCGCCATCTGTTGGTGTCGGCAACTTGCGACTTTGGCGCCATCTGTTGACAAGTGGCCTCGTACCGGCATAGCCCTACTACTTATTTCATGAGCTGCTTTAACATTCCCTAAACATGTATACAAGAAAATCGACATTTTCAAAAGCAAAAAACAGAGCAGTTTTTTATTATACTATTGAGGTTTGAAATTAATTCACAATGAAAAATGTGAGAAGCATACCCTATCAGGGAAAGTTGTTGCAATTATTTTAAGGTTTGGTTCAACATCCCATAAATATTCAAACAAGAAAATCGACATTTACTGACAAACAAAATCACAGGAGATTTTTTGTTTATACTATTGGGGTCGAAAATCAATACAAAATAAACGAGGGAAACATATACAATCAGGAAAAGTCGTTGAATTTATTTTGAGAATTGTTTTAAAATCTCGTTAACATTCAAATAAGCAAATCGAAATTTCCTAATAATAAAAATCACAGGAGATTTTTTGTTATACTATGGGGTCGGAAATCAGTTTACAAAAAACGTGGAAAAAATATCCTAGCAGAAAATTTCGTTCAAATTATTTCAAGGGTAGTTTCAACATCCCCTTAATATTTAAACAAGGAAATAGAAAATATGAAGGGGATTTTAAAACAATCCCTAAAAAACTTTCAAGGACGTTCCCTGGTAGTGTGTGTTTCTCACATTTATTGTGAACTTATTTTCAACTTCAATCATACAATGTTCAAAGCTCCTGTGGTTTTGGTTTTTTTGGAAATGCTGATTTCCTTGTTTAAATATGTAGGGGATGTTAAAACAACCCTTAAAATAGTCTCAACGAATTTCCCTGCCAGGGTATATTTCTCACATGTATTGTGAATTGATTTCCAATCCAATAGAGGGCCATGTGTCACGCAATTTTGAAATCCTTTTCGACCCCTTCCGTTCTTCGTAACAGATCATCACACAATTAAGGCTTGAACCCTCCAGGGCCACGTAACAAATACAAACACTCACCCAAACCTTCAACCAAAAACAGTTGCATTTTCAACCAAATAGTTGAATTTTCAACAAAAACAAGCGAATATTTTGGAGGTCATGTGAATATTTAATCAAAAAGGATAAATTTTCAATAAAATAATTAAACTTTCAACAAAATAGTTGAATTTTTAACAAAATAATTAAATCTTCAACGAAAAAATGAATTTTTATCAAAGAAGTTTAACTTTCAACCAAGCAGTTGAATTTTCAATCAAGAAGAAGAATTCTCAACAAAAAATATAATAGTTGTTATTTCAGCCAAGCAGATGAATTTAACCAAAAAATTTCTCAACAAAATAATTAAATTTTTCACGAAATAGTTGAATTTTCAACTAAAATTCTGGATCTTCAAAAAAAAAGAAATTTGGTATAAAGTTCAACTTCCAACAAAACAGTTGAATTTTCAATCAGACAAGAATACTCTTAACCAAAATATAATATTTGATAATTCAGCCAAGATGATATTTTAATTTTAAATCAAAAACAGTTCAATTTGACCAAAAAAGATGAATTTTTAACAAAATACTCAAATTTTCAACAAAATAATTAAATTTTCACACCAAACCACAATTTTTTTAGAATACAGTTGAATTTGTAACCACATAGTTAATTTTTCTACCTACAATGGTAGCATTTTCCACCCGAAAAGTTGAATTTTCAAGTCAAAAGGACGAATTTTCAATAAAATATTTCGATTATCAACAAAATGGTTGAATTTTTAACAAAATAATTAATTTTCAACAAAAAAGTTGAATTTTCAACTAAAATGATGGATCTTCAACAACAACAAAATAATTTTTCAACAATGTAGTTCAACAATTAACCAATCAGTTCAATTTTCAATCGAAAAGATTAATTCTCAACAAAAAGATTAATTTTGAGCCAACCAGTTACAAATTTAATAAAAAGGATCAAGTTTCTCCCAAAAGAGATTATTTTTTAAGCGAAAAAGGCGACTTATTTACAAAACAGTTAACATAGTGACATTTTTAACCAAACGGGATGAATTTTCAACAAATTACATGCATTTTCAACAAAATAGTTGGTTGTTAAACTAAAAACAATCAATTTTCAACAAAAAATGGAATAATTAAATTTTGAGTTGAAAAAATTGATTTACAACAACAATGAAAAACGAATTTTCAACAAAATTATTAAATTATCAACCAAAGAGATGGATCTTCAGCTTGTAAAATGAATTTTTGGCGAAGTAGTGCAAATTTAAACCAAGTAGTTGAATTTTCAATCAAAAAAATTAATTTTTTGCCGATTAGACCAATTTACAAAAAAGTACATAAATTTCCAACCGATTTGTTGAATTTTTAACTAAAAACTATCAGTTTTCGACCAATAATGGAATAGTTCAATTTTCATTTTTAAAAAAGTTCATCGAAAGAGAACAACAAATTTTCAACAAAATAGTTCAATCCAATCTTCAACCGAATAGTAGAATTGTCAAATAAAAGGGATCAATTCTGAACCAAAAATATAATAGTAATCTTTTCAATTAAAATGAATTAATTTTCAACGAAAAGTATTTGGATTTTCTTTCTGGGCTCTAATTATTCAGTTCGCATTCAAACGAAAAAACGAGAAAAAATCTGCCCGCTTCGCGGGCACATTCTCATGGCGCGCTTCGCGCGCGGCTCGCTTCGCTCGCAAGTTTCAGCGCGCCTAGGGCGCGTGACTGTTGGATCTCGCGCTTCGCGCTCGATCATATATTTATCTCGCGCTTCGCGCTCGATTATGTATTCACCTCGCGCTACGCGCTCGGGCGTATTTGCATCGCGCTTTACGCTAGGCTCCTCTAGATTTTTGCACTTCGTGTTCGACTTCGATGAAAAGAAAAAGTTTGTTTGCAAATATTATAAAATTATCAAAACCTCTACATATTAAGTGATTGTTAAATTTATTTTTATTTTAGACTGCAAAGGAACTTTATTTACTCAAGGTTCTATCGACCTTAAGGAACACATTCTCATCCAGACACTCGCGCTTCGCGCTCGATATTTGATTTGAAAATCATTTGAACCGTATGATAGAAACAAAAAAGTTTGAGCGCACTTACGGCGTGCGATTTGGTAAATACACTGAGCGCGCACTTTGTGCTTCGTGTTATATGTTCTTCATATACAAATTACTAAATTTGTATTTGATTTCAAATGAAAAGTAATGATATAATTCAGGCGACAAATTTTATTAGTTAACATTTTATTTTAGCCTGTGCCGTTTATCAAAAAAGTTAATTTTTTCATTTTGAATATATTCTTACCACAAAAATTGATTACGGTTTGTAAGTCTTTTTTGAATGCACAATTTTTGTTCATTTATATGTTTTCGTACCTTGCATTGTTTTTTCAAAAATTTGATTTTTTTTACTGTCAATGTTATTTTCGCGAATAAAACAAAAACCACGCATCCTATCAAAACATGAGTCACAATAAATTTGTACCTCTTCCTTGGATGAACAAATTTTGTTTCGGTCATTTTTTCGTAGCTGGTAATATTCGTCTGAAAATTTGATTTTTCTATTTTCAATGCTGTTTTTTACGAATAAAGCAAAAACTACGCGTCATATCAAAAAGTGAATGATAAGAAATTTGTAGATCTTTTTTAGGTGCATAATTTTGGTGAGATGATCTTTTCTGGTATCTTGCATAGTTTGACAGCAAAATGGCTTTTTTGATTTTTCATTAATTTTTTGTGCGATCAAAATTTGAATTTTTTATTTTTCAAAAAATTCAAAAAGTTGTTATGAAAATATTATAGGGTGTTCAGGAATCAACGTTTTTCTCCTCTTGACTTTTTTTCATATCGTGCGTTTTTCGGCTTAAAATGTTCATTTTAGTTTGTTTTTTGGAATTTTGAAAATGCTATAACTCCAGTAATTTTTTTTTTATCACAAAAAGTCATAAGAATATTTTGTTCGTCATTTTGCGTACTACTAATAACCGTACATAGAATTTTCAAATCTTCAAAAAAAGTGGTCTCAAAAATTTTCAAAATGTGCTCACTTTTTGGATTTTCATCCAAAATAGCTGGTTAACAAACTCGTTCTCTATTTTTCGGCCATAAAAAAGTGTGCCAAAGCTCAATCAAATCTGATCATTTTTTCGAAAGTTATCGTGGCTACAGACAGACAGACAGACAGACAGACTACAGACAGACAGACACCTTCGTAAAAATCGTTTTTTCTGACTCAGGAGGTCTCAAAACGTGGAGATTTGATGAAAACCGACTATGTCAAATTTTACATAAAACCAATACCTTCTCATTAGAATGAGAATGTAAAAGGGAAAGTTTATTGAAAACAGGGGAAAAAAGAGGAATTCTCTAAAAAGGAGCTAAAGGGTGGAATGTGGGAAAAAGTATGAAGACTGTATTTAGGTGCTTTATTCCTAGAATTTAAATGTAAAAATTTAAATCCAACACTTGTAATTTTCATTTTTTCAAGGATTTAAAATGATTGTTATTCAAATTTATATTTTTCATGTGTCCATGCTCCCTCCTGCGTCACACATCTTCGCAAAACCTGTTTAATCCCCACCCCCCTTTTCATTGCTGGCAGTGTGTCATAGTTTTTGAATAGCCATTAACTGTACATTTGGTGGAGGGTCCTTTGAAAAAAATCGGTAATTTCTTTTTCCGGAAAAGAAACAAAATGGGCAGGGATCCATCACTAAATATAAAAAATAACATTTTCAACAGGTATAAATTTGGACCACCCTAATAAATTCCTTTGGATACCGAGCGACGGCCCTGGGCCGGCTGTTGAGTTGAACAAGACAAGACCAGACGATCATGAGGAATCCCCTCTACACTATTATTCGCTCCCACCACACCCGTCCATGTTTCCGTCTCTGTCATTCTCTTCGATTCTCGCCTGGACTCTCGTACAGGGAAAAGCATTCTCTCAGTCTCTCACTCGACTACACGAGGTATTGCCGAGATATGAGAGTGTCAGTAGTCGCTGATCGCTGGTAATCGCGAGCCACGCGAATGTTGTATCGTAATTGAGTGTATCCCTTGTGATGAGAAGTGCTAAAACACCTTTTCGTGTCGGACGCCGGTACAAACGATTAATTTATTTTGGAAAATTCAACCAAGTTTTTACCAAAAGTTTCAGTCAGGAAGCCTTGATCGAATGAGTGGTAGGTACATAATGTTTGCTCTCTGGAGAAAAACAAATGTTGTCTCGTACGTGTTTTGTTTATGTTTACATTTTCATCGCTAACTCCAAAAAGAGTGCTCCACTCCACAGAAACTAAAATAATTACCTCGATTATTAGATTTAATAAAAAAGTCATTCTTTAATCCTAATAAGATTAGATTATTGCTAGTAATCTTTATAATTTATAAGCCGTTTGTCAAAAAGGTCCTAACTAAAATTTCGATTTCGAGAAAAATCGAAAACTGATTCACCGCAAATACTCAATTTGAATTAATAATCATGTATATGCTTGCAAATAAAACTAATAATTCTTGCGTGTTTGAAAAATTTTCCTTTTTTTACTATACTCAATCCGTTCTTGGCTCTAAAATAAGCCATGATTCGACTTTTTTCTCATTACTAGATAACTAACCTGCGCGCGATTATTTTTCTTTGTCACGCAATTTTTAAATTGAAATATAAATTTAACATGAACACAAATTTTTTGTAATAATAGATAAGCAATAAGAACAATATGGGCCATTCACAAAATACGTGATACAATTTTCACGAACTTTTAACCCCCCCCCCCCCCCGCCCCCTATTCCTTGCGTAATGCTTTTTCGATTGTTCTTAACACGGAGAATGATACTTTGATAGAACCTCACCCTCCCTTGAACGTATCACGTATTCTGTGAATGACACCTATTATTGATAATTGATGGAAATTGATGTCCTAACTTCAGAATTAATATATGTATATAATTTTTTTACAATATATAGGTAATTAAACCGTTACATTTTTGATTAAAAATAGACATTTCCGACGAAAAACATAAACATAACCTAATCTTCAAATATTGTAAATATTATTTGAAATCTAATTTCTTTATTAATAATACGAATTTCCGACGAAAAAGACTAACATAATAACTAACAATATTATTCAAATTATAATGATTTAAAAAAAAAACGATTTCCTGTGAAAAACGTTATATTATAAACAGAAACTGTTCAAAATTGCAAATCTTGTTCAAACCTTAATGATTTTTGTTTTAAAATACCAGTTTTGTGTGTAAAACGCTAACGTAACCTATAATTGTTCAATGTTGTGAATCGTCTTTAAAATATAGTGTTTTTTTTTAAATTAAAAATACCAATTTCCAACGAAAAACCCAAAAATAATCTAAAATTGTTGAACGATTCTGAATCTTGTTCAAACTATAATAATGTTTTTGTTTTAAAATATAAGTTTTTTAGTGTAAAACGCTAACGTAACCTAAAATTGTTGAAAAATTATGACGAACCTTTAAAATCTAGTGATTTTTGTTTTTCAAAAAACGATTTCCTGTGAAAAAAGTCAATATAACCTGAAACTGTAAAAATTGCAAGTCTTGTTCAAACTATAATGGTTTTTGTTTTAAAATAACAATTTTTGGTGTAAAACGCTAACATAACCTCAAATTGTTAGAGGTGGTAAGTCTCCTTTAAAATGTAATTTTTTCATTGAAAATACTAATTGTCGACAAAAACACTAACATAATCCAAAAGTGTTAATAGTTTCTAAATCTTGGTCAAATTAAAATGATTTCTGTTTGGAAATACCAATGTTTGGTGTCCAACGCTATTTATATAGCGGAAGAAACGGAAAGGTTCGGAAAGATTCGGAAAGAGGTTCCGTTCCGATCCTTTCCGAATTGTATGAGACCTTTGCTTCCGATTTCTTTCCGAACGTCGAGCTGTCCCATGAACCTTTCCGAATGTCCCACTCTCCGACTTCTTTCCGAGTGTCGCCGCCCTAGCGGAAGAAACGGAAAGGTTCGGAAAGAGGTTCCGTTCCGATCCTTTCCGAATTGTATGGGTCCTTTGCTTCCGATTTCTTTCCGAACGTCGAGCTGTCCCATGAACCTTTCCGAGTCTTTCCGAATGTCCCACTCTCCGACTTCTTTCCGATCATTTCCGAGTGTGGCCGAATGTTTCCGATTTCTATCCGAATGACTCCCCACTTTACTCTTTCCAAATGTATCCAATTTCTTACCGAATCGAATTAAAAAAATATATATTCTCGTAATAATAATTTACTTTTATCTTCAAAGCATTTTATATTGCAGTAATCCTACTGATTCCTGTTGAATCCAGCGAAGACGATTCCTAAAAGCCTAGAAATAGAGAAATTTCATAACTCAGAAAGCCTTTTTGACTTTCGTACGTTACATACATTATTGCTGCACATTATCACATCTAAACTTTCCAAATTTCGAATATTCCATTTACCCATCTCTAATCTGTAATTACTATAATAAGTCCTTTATAAAATTCCTTTTTTGTATGGTAAAAATAATACCCTATGAAATATAAATTGCACTGAGCTGGACTGAATGATGAAAAGCCATAAGAAGCGTCACTTTGATCGATTTCCATATTCACAATAAAAAAACAAGGTTTACTGAAAAAGTAACTTAGCCCGCAATCAGGTTTTACTGCAAACACTGAAAGCACTATGGGAAAATAGGAATATCCGAAATTGGTTGTGATTTCAATCAAGAATCTTCGGGAAAGCTCTGACAGCATCTCGTCGTCTCTGCTTGTCTCCAGCGCCATTTTGATCTAAGATTGTCGCTTACTCACTCACTCGCTTCCAGTTGTGCAATTGATTAACCCAATCGATAGTAAGTATTCGATTGCACTGATACTCGACTGAACCAAAACAATTGAATGTCATTGTAAGTTTTAAAAAATGTCGTTAATGAGCGTCAAACTCTGCCAATGAAAATGATTCTTGTAGATCTCACAAAAATTATAATCACATTTAATTGCTTTGCTACAAATGATCTTTGGTTCAATCCAGCTCAGTGCAATCGAATACCTGCCATAATCGATATGAATGAAATCGAAGAAACAGAATGGCGACGCAAGAGACACTGATAGCGATTTTCCCAAGATTTTTGTTTAGAATCACAAAATTTTTCGGAAATACCTATTTTCCCATAGTGTTTTCAGTCAAAAATTATTTTGTGCAGTTATTCTTGGAGTAAATATGTTTTTTTTTAGTGTCAGTATAGAAATGGAGCCAAGTGATGCTTGTACAAGTCCAGCTTAGGGCAAATTATATCTCATATACTGTTTTTTTTACAATACAAAAAAGCAATTTTATGAAAAAAGGAAATACAGTAATTAAAAATGATGTTAAAAATGCATATATTTAGGTAGAATTTGCACCATTTTGTTTAAAAATCATAACTGTTTGATTGAAAATTAATCTGTTTCATCTTTTTTATTGAAAATACAACTTATATTTGAATGTGAAACTACTTTGTTGAAAATTTCTTTTTTTTTTGGGTGATGATCCATCATTTTAGTTAACAAATCTTTCTTTTTCATAATATAACCATAATTTGTCGAAAATAATCTTTTTGTTTGAAAAATTTCATATTTGGTTAAAAATTTATATTATTCAATTGAAAATTCAACTATTTGATTAAAAATTCCTGTATTTCTTTGAAAGTTCGTCTTTTTGTGATAGAATATTAATCTTGTTGTTGACTAATATTCGTCATTTTGTTTAAAAATTCATTTCATTGGTTGAAAGTTTAACTATAAAGTTAAAGATTTCCTTAAAAATTCAAATATTTGTTTGAAAATTTCTGAATATATATATATATATAATAAGAACATGAATAAAAATGTATTTATTATTTTTATATTTATTTTAGTTATATTTCTTTTTATATTTCATTATATTTATACATTTATTTCAATTAATATTGAATTCATTTAATTTTTAAAACAATTTCATAAATTTATTAGTAAATCATATGTTATTATTTATTATATTTATTTATTTAAAAAAATATATATATAATACATATATAACAATGACAGCATTTAATTTATATTTTACATTTCACATTTATTCGGAAAGAAATCGGAAAGGTTCAGAAAGAAGTAGATTCAGTGGGACACTTCGGGGAAAGTTCGGAAATACGTCGGAAACCTTCGGAAACAGAGGCGTTCGGAAAGAAATCGGAAGCAAAGGTCCCATACAATTCGGAAAGAGTCGGAACGGAACTTTCTTTCCGAGCCTTTCCGTTTCTTCCGCTAGGGTAGCGCCTTACACAAAAAATTGGTTATAAATACGTTATAACGTAACCTAAAATCTTTCAAAAATTAGGAACCCTTAAAAACCGAAAAACGCAAGTTGAAAAATGTTTAATCTTTGAAATGTAATAGTAATTTATGATTAAAAATACCCATTTCGAGTGTAAAACGCTGTCATAACATAAAATTCTTACAAATGGAGAATCTTGATGACCATTTTTGTTTAAAAATGTTAATTTTCAGTGGAAAAAACTAACAAGACCTAAACGTTTTTTAAACGTTGAGTCTTCTTCGAAACTTTATGATTTTATATTAAATTTTTTTTTTAATACTATGTTTCAGCGAAAAGCACTGTCATAAAACATGTATGATATTTACAATAATTTATGAGATAATTTGTAGATTTAATTTTGAAATTTCAAACTTAATATACATATAAAACCACTTCAAGTAATGAGAAGCCAATCGGGTTTTCAACAACAATGATTGCGAGATTTTTCAGATGCGTATATCGTTATACACCACTTTTTTTAAATAGGATTGAAGAGTTTTTTTCTGAATTTTCTGTATTTTGTAGATTGATTAAATTATTTTACATCTAGGTGGTTAGATTTATTTTCATTATTTAATTCCATTTACGAAGTTTTTTGTATATAATGCCCGAAATATTTGCATGGATGCCATGGAGTCACGGCACTTATTTTTCAAAAGTAGAACGCATTACATTTTTTGTTTTTGTAAATTTGTTTACTTTGTCAGTTTGTCCAGAATTTTAAAACTGTTTATAGGGTTCGTAAGTCTGTATTATGGTCGTTACACCTCCATGAAAAACTATTTTATGAAGTGCAAGTAAAGGCTTATAATAATTTTCCTATCGTGAATTTCTTATAATTTTCTCGAGATTCTAGAAAAATCATGATAGAAAATCACTACAAGAAACTCAGTATAGAAATAAATCATGTCAATATATTGAAAGAAGTGATGCAAAAAAATGAGAAACTACAAACGAATGCTTGATTTATTCACCGAACGTAGGAAATTAAATTATTTCTACGAATTTAATAAATTTCAAGGGATATGAAGGAACTTTCAAAATTTTAAAGGATTTGAAAGATTTTAAGTTATTTAAAACAATTCCAAAGAATTTCAAGAGATTCAAACCGTTGCTCAGAATTTCCAAAGATTTCAAGCTGCATATTACAAAGAATTTCACAAGACTTACGGGATTTTATAGGACCTAAAATTATTTCAAAGGATTTACTGTATTTTAAAAGGTTTTAAGTTATTTTAACAGATTCCCAAGAA
Source organism: Andricus curvator (assembly GCA_932195095.1). Classification (NCBI taxonomy): domain Eukaryota; kingdom Metazoa; phylum Arthropoda; class Insecta; order Hymenoptera; family Cynipidae; genus Andricus; species Andricus curvator. Next base: position 95,296 of record CAKNYM010045640.1, on the reverse strand, counting down.
TTTCAAGAGATTTAAAAGAATATTCTAGGATTTCCAAAGATTTCAAGCTCGATTTTAAGGGATTTCTATAGAACTTTGGGAAATAAATGAAATGAAAATAAAATTTCAAGCAATTCCTAGTGAGTCCGAGCATTGTCATGGATTTTATTCGAAACCACCATGTTATGAGCCTATTTCGCCCCCGCAAAAGTGAGCGTTAGATAGCCCTTTACCATACCGTCAGGTAGCGGCAGTTAATTAGTTCCAAACGCCACCGCACAGTCAGTTAATTAGTTCCACAAATGGCCACTGTATAACGCACAACGTATTTCATTAATTTACTGTGGATATATATATATATATATATATATATATATATATATATATATACACACACACAGTCGAAGCTATCAATAAGGCCGCTACGAATAAGACCGCTTCCCCTGATCCTTGCTCGAGCTCATCGAGACGCTTCCCCCACTCTTACGCTGACTTCGAAATTGTAGTCAGCCGCTGCGAATAGTGCCGCCGTAGAAATCGCATTTTTTATGGTTTTTAGGAGGTTTTTCTATGTTATGAATTTTATAATATCGAAAAATATTATAAAATATGAAAATATTGTATTGTATTGTATTTATTCAAAAAAGTCCCTAGGGCTAAATAGCCCTCTGAGGAACAGGATATACAAGGTCATTGCAAATTTGTGCAAGCACTGATCGGCAGTATACTTGATTAATCTCATAATTTAATCTATGAACTAAATTAAATAAATAAATAAGCAGAGTCGACCTCAGAGTAAGTATCAGCTTAGTGATAAGATTATTGCGTAGTAATTAAAATTGAGTGAATAATTAATTAATTAGTAGCTCTCTGTGCATGTTAAGATATAAATGAAGAATGACAAACTGCATGCATAAGAAATAAATATTTGCAAAAGTTAATGAGTATAGAAAGAAATTCGAAGGTGAAATATTCAAGAACTAAAAAAGTTAGTTTACCAGTGAGTAATTTCAAGAGTTGGATTAGAAGTATTGTACACATATTTGAAAAAGAGATTCTCAAAATGATACAGGGAAGGTGCATTTCTAATATCGTATGGAACTTTATTCCATAACCGAGCACCTCTTCCTATAAATGCTCTTTGAAGCTGACATGTTCTGTGAAAAGGAATCTTAAGGATTTTATGTCTTTCACGAAGCTTAGACTGTGCTGGAAGGTCTCTGTCTACAAATTGGAACAGGTTAAATAGATACTCCGGAGCTTTGTTACGAAAAAGAGTATAGAGCAAATTACCCATAAAGAATTGTCTTCTCTTGGTAACATTAAGCAAACCAGCCCTACATCTGTATGGAGTTATGTGTTCGTATTTAGGCAAATTGTAGATAAAGCGGACGTAAGCGTTTAACGCACGCTCGAGCTTTAAATTGATATCGTCGGACAAACCATCGTATACCAAACAACCGTAGTCAAAGTGGGGCAGGATTAGACTCTGAACCACAAGTATTCGAGTGGAGGTAGGTAAAGAGTCCTTATTCCTATATAGTTGCTGTAGAATACTGTATGTTTTCCTCGAAATGCTGTGTACCTGGTCCTTCCAAGACAAGGTACGGTTATAAAAATATCCCAGATCTTTAACTTCTTCCGAGAAAGGGATAGCGAGATTCTCGATACTTAGTGGTGGAAAAGATGCCAAAGTTTTAAGTGACGGAGATGAAGTAGGTCCAACAACAATTGCCTGAGTTTTACCCGGGTTAAGAGTAAGTCCATTCTTCCAGGCCCAGAGGATCACGCGATCAATATCCTCCTGGACTTAAACAAGTAATCCACTTAGCCCGGTGGAACCCCACAATTAATATTATATTAATATATGATATATTTGTATAATATAAAAAAACTCTCCTAAAAACCATAAAAATTGCATGTGCTTGAAGTTCTGAACGGTCAAATGAACGAAATATTTTTATTATGGCTTTGTAAAGTATAAACAGTGCTGAAATGTTAATTAGTTTATATTACAAATAATAGATTACCAAAAGAAACTTAAAATGCTTTATTTTAAATTGTAGTTGGAACAATATTTATATACAAAATAGAATTGGGAAAAAATATTTCGTTCATTTGAACGTTCAGAACTTCAGGTACATAAAAATTGCGATTTCTACGGCGACACTATTGGTATCGGCTGACTGGAATTTCGAAGTCAGCGTGAGAGTGGGGGAAGCGTCTCTGCGAGCTCGAGCAAGGATGAGGGGAAGCCACCCAGATAGCAAACGTGCGGGGCACGTTACTCGCACGGCATGCGGGGCACGCGGTGCGTGCTGGGTGCGAGGCATATGGGTCACACTTTGTGAGGGGCACGTACGTGCGAAGCATATGTGACGCACTTTGTGATAGGCACGATGTGTGTCGCACTTTGTGAGGGTCATTATATACATGATATATAAGTAATGAGCACATTTTTTGATAATAGTAGTAAAGTAAACTATTATTATTGTAATAAATTTTTTTTAAATATTGACAATTATTATAATTAAAGATTGAATTAATTGATATTGTAAAAATTGTTTATTTACAAAAATTAAAACATTCCCGATTTTATAACAAGAATAAATGATGAAATTAGTAAGAATTATTGAAAGCATGGTTGTAGTTGCAACGTACAATATGCATTTTATTTATTTTAAAACTATAATTTCCAACTTTAATCGAATATAGAAATAATTTCAATGAGCCTTTTTGTCAATTTGAATTTGAAATTAAGTAAATAAAAAAATGAAATTTTTGGTATAATTTCTACTTTACATATTTATTTATGTTTATAACTTCAATTTGTGCTTTTAATTTCAAGTTTAACATTATATTGAGTTTAAAATGTAAATTAAAATCAATGTTTAAAAAATTTGTTCAGAAATTTAAAAAATGCATCTTTAATTTTCAATCGTACTGTATTCATTGTTTATTATTTTGAAGTAGAAATAAGAAGAGTTATATTTCAAAACTGCGCGCATTAGCTGAATTTACAAGATCTTGTAAAACTACTACGCTGAAAGTGATGTTTTTTCTTTTCAAATGAGTAAGTTCACTACTTTGAAAGAAGTGATTTTGCGAGTGTTAATATAATTACAAAAACGTGTGGTAAAGTTTTTCTTTTATTATTCAAACAACAAATAGGCTATTTACCGTTTTTGTTATGTTTCATACAATTTCTGAAAGTTTCAGCGAAAAATATTTATTATTGTGGACACAAACGTGCTAATCTCGTAAAAGTATCAGATCCTGAAGTTTGTGATATTAAATATTACAGTTATGTAAATGCGTGCGTTTTAATGTTAGTAACGTTATGGGCATTTTTGCTTATGATATTTGCATGTTTGTGCCCAAAATAATAAATATGTTTCGCTGAAACTTTGAGAAACGCGAAAACGGATATAAATAGCCTATTTCTGTTTTGAATAATTAAAAACAGTTAATTTCTGTTCAATCTTGTTTTTTTTTTATTATTATTCAAACAACAAATATTAGCATGTTTTTGTCCAAAATAATAAATATCCTTCGCTGAAACTTTAATAAGAGACGTGAAAACGGTTATAAACAGTTTATTTATGGTTTAAATAATTTAAAAAAGGTAATTTTTGTTTTAGGTCATCATTTTTTTATTATTTAAGGGCATGTGACACAGTCAAATACCTATATTACCGACCTCACTTTTTCAGTTCATGAAATTTTTTTTTGACCTAAAATCTTTTTTTGTAAATAGAATATCGGACTGAAACTTTGTAATATGTATCAGAAGACCATAAACTACGTTTATGTATTTTATTTGAGTAGAAATTTCGCTAAAAATTATTTTCAGTGAAATTAATACTGCGACCATTTTTGTACATATTGTCTTTGTACCTTGAAATTTTGTGAACCTAAAAACTTTTTTTTTTTGAGTAAAATATCGGCCTCAAACTTTGAGAAATGCAAGAGCCGACAGTAAATTACGTTTATGTACGTCATTTGAGTATAAAAGATGCAAAAAGAAAAATTCCAACTAAATGTCAACAACGGTTGCCAGTTCGGTCGGTATTCGCGATGAGCACGAAAATGCGAAGTCTGGCGGCCACTAAACTAGGCCAATAACGATTTCAATACTTGCATAATTCAACATTGAAACAACATATTTCACTCAACTTTTATGCTGGACACAACTTTTATAAAATATTATTGTAAGAACACCGCATCATCAATCTTTGACAGCGTGGACCCCATATTTCAGATGTAGACGAGCCAGCTGATAGAGCCTCGATTAGTGGCCGCCAGACTTCGCATTTTCGTACCATCGCGAATACCGGAGTTGACATTTAGTTGGAATTTTTCTTTTTGCATCTTTTATACTCAAATGCCGTACATAAACGTAATTTACTGTCGGCTCTTGCATTTGTCAAAGTTTGAGGCCGATATTTTACTCAAAAAAAAAAGTTTTTAGGTTCAAAAAATTTCAAGGTACAAAGACAATATGTACAAAAATGGTCGCAGTTTTAATTTCTTTGAAAATAATTTTTAGCAAAATTTCTACTCAAATAAAGTACATAAACGTAGTTTATGGTCTTCTGATACATATTACAAAGTTTCAGTCCGATATTCTATTTACAAAAAAAGATTTTAGGTTCAAAAAAAATTTAATGAACTGAAAAAGTGAGGTCGGTAATATAGGTATTTGACTGTGTCACATACCCTTAAACGAAAAATATACTTTTTACCTACTTATTTATGTTTTCTGCCAGGTTTATGTGCCTTTATCTTGTAGTTGCAGCGAAAAATATTTATTATTGTTGATACAAACATGCGGAAACTGAATTGCTAATGTGCAACTAAAATGTATAAATATTCCTTCCACCCATAATAAAAAATACGTTGATGATAAATTACCCCCTCTTTATTTAAAAATATCAATGCAAATATTTTCTGTACCCTCTAAAAATCCTAAATGTGTGCACGCGCCATACCCGCACAGGCACGCATGACGCGCGACCCTCACGACGTGCGACACACCTGTCACGCATTTGAGGACGCAGCTGTGTCATCCCCTGCGCGCACGTCGTGCGAGAAAATCCGCACGTGGTGCGACGCACGTACGTCGCACCGTGCGCGCACTTTGCTATCTGGGCATCTTATTCGTAGCAGCCTTATGAGGTTCATGATGCAAAACTAATCTTAGGTGGCAGCACCGAGCCGAGTATTAGACCCTCTGTCAATGAGATACGAATTTTAAGAAAAGAAATTTTGTTAATAAGTATAAAGTGCCATTTATACCTTGTAAACATAACGAAATATATTTTTCAAACTTTTTTATCAATATTTATCATATAGCATTCGTAAAAGGTTGATAAATCCTTTTCTGACTGTCACATGCAAAGTGAGTTTAGGTTTACTACAGTTCACCATATATCCCATTGTATGCATAATTTCTACTAAAAGTATCAAATAGCTTCGTATATAAGCACTAAACATATATTTAAAGATTATTTACCCTCATATATTTAATTATAAGCAACCGTACACCTAGTACCATATTTTTTTCGTCTCTCATCGACAGAGGGTCTAGTACTCGGCTCGGTGCTGCCACCTACGATTAGTTTTGCATCATGAACCTCATTGATATCTTCGAACCAAGATATTATACACCTAGATGCGGCAAGTGGCGGTGTAGTGGGGGAACAATATACATATATAGCAACTACTTTCGTGCGGTGCGTAGCTACTGCCCTCTTCGTACTACCATCCTCCACTCTTTCTCTGTAGGTACAATCGTTGCTCTGCGGCTCTAAGGGTAATGATTTTAAATCTATTATCCTTGTAGCTTCTCCCTGTTATCTCAAAACATCGGTAAAGTAGAAGCAGGGATTCTGACATGATTTACAAAATAACAAATTAATATAATATGATAATACTTTTGAAATTCTAATCCTCATTTTATTTGTACAGAAAGTAAATTAGTGACAATATTAAAGGTTTGCCACAAAAATTAATTTTAATGCTAATTTTGTAATTAGGTAAATATTTATTTTTCCAATTGATATTTCACATTCCGGTGTATTAAGTAAAGATGATATAAATGTTTCTTTAAAATGGATAAAGAAACATGTATTAAATTTTCATTTTCTCACAGCAATTTTTTATTAAATAATTTGTAACAAATTAATTAATATTGATCCTAGGTTAGAAGTAAACTGCACCAATAAATGCTATGTAAAAACTAACTCCAGAAACTTATACTAACTTTTCACTTACATTCAAAACTTCTTTTTCTTGGCAAATGTATAAATGTTAAGGTTGCAGGGTTATAAATAAGAGCATTGCTATTATTTTGCAATGATCAAAATCTAATAATTTCAGAATTTATCAAATTGATCTTTTAAATGAGGAACGCTAGCGAAGTTAAACAAAATCGAATATAACCGATAAAGATTATATAATTTCTAATTAAAAGCCTTCAATGTTAAATTATTTTTAATTGAAACCTTTAAAATTAGGAAATTTTATTTTAAATTAGAACACGGAGAAAAATGGATGTTTAAATGTAGATGTTCAAAGGATAAGATTGTTCCGCCTAACATGCAGATATTCATGACAAACATCTACTATCTTTTTGAGATGTTAGGCGTAAAAATATTTTTAGGTTAAACTGTAACATATTCAGATGTTAAAATCATCTGAACGTATGGGCATTGCGCATTCGAATTTCACGACTATATTTGACGGCTATATAATTGCGATATTACAATTATGGAATATTACAATTTTTGAACATTTTCAAAGAATCAAAATTAGCTATCCTTAATTAAAATTGTATAACGACTTTTGTCTGTCTACACGACGGAACAATGTTCTTAAGTTTGAGGTTATATTGACTCGAACACCTTTGAACACTTGACACGTGATTTGACCAAATGTTTGTGAATTTATAATAAAATATGAGTTTAAGTAACCTCAAATAGATAGAATTTTAAATGCAGATTACATATTATTCGTTCTCAGCTTACTTACCTCGTTTTTATTTTTTATTTTGAATTAAAAATATTAAACATAACCTCAGCTAGACTGAATGTATTATCTGATCGGCATTTTATACCCTGTATCTGTTTTTCGTTCATGTACGAAAATTCAAGTTTAGTTTTAAATTCACAAATAAGTTATCAATTAATTCCTTAAATGCTCAGAAATAAGAAAATTCCTCAAATATTTACAGCCGTTAGTTGACATAACCATACATGTAATATTTCGGATATTTCAGGTTGAACATTTTGGATGTTTCATAGTAACATCTCACTTTTTAATATCTACAGATCCTAACTTTGAACATCTAGATTGCTGTCCTATAGTTAAACATAAAATATGTTAACCCTGAAGATCTAGATGTTACGTTTAAACATCCATTTTTCTCCGTGAAGTAATAATTTTTAATAGAAAACGTTCTAATTGGAATAATTTTTATATTAAAAAATCTGCCGCTCGCAAGTTTGAGCGCGCCTAGGGCGCGCACCTGTTGGATCTCGCGCTTCGCGCTCGATAATGTTTTCAACTCGCGCTACGCGCTGGGACACATTTGTCGTCTAGCTTTTCACACGTCGTGTGCTCGCTATTGCGCGCTTCGCGGGCTAATACTCTCTTAGTAAGCTTCATCGTTATGACCTGCTTTTGGTTTAATTATGTCAGTTTTACATAAAAAGAAGGACTAATTTACTTAAGGTTTTATCGACCTTAAGGAACACATTCTCATCAAGACACTCGCGCTTAACGCTCGTTTCTGTTCATCGTATAATAGAAACTCGCAAGTTTGAGCGCGCTTACGGCGCGCGATATGGTCGTCGCGCTTTGCAACGACCATATGTTATGTTCAATGTTCTTCAGATAAAAATGACTAAATTTGTATTTGATTTAAAATGAAGAAGGTAATTTCTTTACTTCAGCGTATATTTCCGTATCTTTCTAATAAATCCTACGATCAAAAAGATTTTTTTCCAACTATCTGAAAAGGGGAGAAAAAAAGTATCTAAGTCTTTTTTGGAACATATATCTTGATTTTTCATTCATAATCAAACCGACCCCTTGACTACCATGTGATTCCCTATCTACTCCTGGCCATATTTAAAAACCGCCTTTCAACACCGCATTTTCTATGTTTCTACTTTCGCATTCCTTTTTCTTTGTCTCAGGTACACATAAAATATCTAGCTTCCTTACGCGCATAGTTTCTCGTAATTCTCTTATCTTAAGATCATTCGCCCCCCTAGCATTCCAGACACCCAGTCACCATTCATCGGCTGAAACTCGACCTTTACGTTTACCGCGTGTATGCATTTCGTGAATCAATTAGATAGGAGTTCATATGTTCCGATCTGCCAATTCCCGGCCTACCTATAGGCAAGGAACCAAAAACTCTTTTTTTTTTAATATATATATATATATTCATTTCGTCTATTTGAAGCATAGTTCTTGAAATATAAATGTAATAGTCGAATTTTTTCGGAGCAATTATTTTAGTAAACAAAGATCAAAACGCATTCTGAAATAAAAGTCAGATTTTCAGTCAGAATAAATTGTTTGAATTGTTATTTTATTGTTTCAATCGTTAGAAATAGTATTGAGAACATAAAAACAATGAAATATTGTGAAAAAACACAACCGAGATGAAAAATAAAGTAAATAAGCAAAGTTTTGATGAGAATGTGCCCGCTTATCGGGCCTATTTTTTCACTGTTAATGTTATTTTTTACGAATAAAACAAAACTACACATCCTATCAAAAAGTGACCAATAACAAATTTGTAGATCCTTTTTGAGTGCACAAATTTTGTTTAATCATCATTTGTCGTATCTTGCATAGTTTGACCGTAAAATTGATTTTTTGGATTTTTCATTATTTCTTGTGCAATAAAAATGTGAATTTTCGATTTTTCAAGAAAATTCAAAAAGTCGTTATAATAATCTTGTAGGGCGTGCAAAAAGAAACACTTTTCTTGGCTTGACTTTTTTTCGTATCGTGCGTTGTTTGGCTGAAAATGTGAATTTTCGTTATTTCTTTTGGATTTTGAAAATGCTGTAACTCTGAAAATTGTCATTTTATCGAAAAATGTCATGAGAATAAATTGTTTTAATTTTTTAGTACTATGAACAGCCGCGCATATCATTTTCAAATTTTGAAAAAACATGGTCTCAAAAATTTTCAAAATGCTCTCACTTTTTGAATTTTTATCCACAATGGCTGGCTAACGAACTTGACCTTTAGTTTATGAGACTGGAAGACTGAAAATCTATAGACAGACAACCAGACAGACACATTCGTAAAAACCTGTTTTTTGGGTTTAGGGGGTCTCAAAACGTGGACATTTGACAAAAACCGAGGGGGTCAAATTTTACACAAATCTAATACCTTCTCTAGATGAGAATGTAAAAATTAAAAACTTTAATTAGAATTTCTAATTAGAATTACAATTCTAATGCATAAAATAAGTCTTCACTCATTAAAATATGTAATCATTTTTACATTCTAATCATTTATGATTGAGAAAGTATTACAATAGGCCGAAATTTCACACCTCAGTTTTTGAACGGATCTGCACGTTTTGAGACCCCCTGAAGCCGAAAATCAAGTTTTGGCAATGGCGTCTGTCTGTCTGTATGTCCGTAAACATGATAACTCTCGAAAAAATGAACGGATCAAATTGTCGAGCTTTGGCACACTGTTTAGTATTCTAAAAGAAAGAGCGAGTTTGTTAACCAACGATAGATACGTGAAGAAAGTTTAAAAGAAGAATTGAAGCTTTTTAAGATACACTGTTAGAAATTTATATCAGAATTCTCTGTCCTATGTCACTGGAGCTTTATGCTGTTACCGTAACAGAAAATTCTGTCATGGGCACAGAAATTTCTGTACAGTGTCAGAATTTCACATGAGTGACAAGTAACATGAATTTTAGTTTTTGTAACATTTTGTAAAATTTTGTTTGCAACGTCTACTTTTCCATGATTTCTGACAATTCTAACAAATATACATACATATATACTGGAATTGTTAAAAATTATGGCAAAAGAGTCGTTACATACAAAATTTTCTTTCCTTTTACTAACCTCAGTTTTCGCAAGACGACTAAACTATACCCTTATACACTTATACACTCCACACTTATGTATATATTTTATTCATACTAACCTTTCACACTGGTTAAAAACGTTAAAAACACCAAAAGCACATGTGTAAAACACATTCTATCGAAATCCAGAGACACAACAGCTGATTGCGCGTACCGTTTGCTCTTCGCACTAGTAATCGTATATTTTGTCACCGTAACATACATTTTTGAAACCTGAGACATAATTTCTGCATTTTATGTCACACATCTGTAATTTTACATTGGAATTAGTAAGTTTATGTTACAGTGCAGTAATTTTATGTTACAATCTCCTAATTTTATGAAAAATTTAGTAAATTTACTACAAAAGTATCATAAATTCATGTTTTGCAACAGAAATCTGTAAAATTATGTTACATCTGTAACTGAAAAGTATCGGAAATTTATGAACTTTTCTAACAGTGTATCTACAATTTCTCCCTCAACCATTTTTTGATAAGACTTGATGTTTGGGTTTTATTTCTCGAAGATAATATGCAAAAAATCCTAAAAAATTTCTTCTGAGCATTTTTTGTTAGGATTTGTCATTTTCGGCTGGTTGCCGAAAATGGTTGAATGGGGTTGTTGCATATTTTGAAATAATTTTTTTTCCTAGTAAAATTAAAAGAACACCAAAAAAATAATGTAACTACGGAAGGAAAGTTTTTTTAAATCAAGTTTAAATATGTTTTTTAATGTTTAAAAAGTATATTTTTTGAATTTTTGCGGGAAGTACTTTGCAGGAAGTACTTCATTCTGATTAGCGCGGTTGTCCGGTTGGTGATGGAATATAATATGGCCGCTATAGCGACTGAATGGGTAAACAGGAAACATAACCTATTGTAAAAGATATTCAAATTGAGGTTATCTTTCAAAAAATTTCATTCTCACGCACTTGAATGATATTATTCATTACTATCTTTTCTAAGGTTTTATATTTTAAGCAAAATTGTATTGCTTTTCGACAATTATGAGTAAATAAATATCTCTGTTAGAAATTGTAAATTGAATTTTCGCCAGCTGTCTGCTAGATACTTCGTTAGTCAATAGATCATTATTCTGATTGGTTACGCGCTTTTTTGGAAGTGAAGTTTCAAGGTCACAGAGCTTTTGAATAGGGATTCCAATACTTTTCTTAAAGATTTTTGTTCTCCACAATGAAGTTTTCAAAATTTTAATTTAAATGCACCAAAATGTTCAGAATGTTATGCAGTATTTAAAAAATATATTACCTAAAATTCATGCAACAACCCCATTGCAGCTTTTAAAATGTCCTTCAAAAATTTCTTGAACCATTTTTTGATGGAATTTGTCATTTTTGGTTTATTTATCTAAAATTTCCCTTTCCCTACTTCTTTAGGTCAGGAAATATTTCAAGGTAAACGACTAATCGTGAAATAAGGGCGGGTAGAAATATTATGTCAAAATATTTTGAAATACAAGAGGTATTTCAAACAGTATTGTCTCAATATTTCCGAGAAAATTTTGGTCTTCAGCACTGTATACTACAACAGGTAAAGAGAAGTAGTTATTATACAATGCCATGGAGGCTAGGTTCTTTTAAACTGTAAACAGTCATCATTAGAGATATGGGCGTGAAAATCTTTAATGGAAATTTTCATTTTTTTAATTTAAAAAATTTAGAAATGTTCAATCAGTTAATTGTAAAAATTTTCATCATAACAAATTGTAAGTTGGTACTATTAGTTTTCGTTATGCAAAAGTTAAAAATTTTTAAAGTAAAAGACGTGTGGCCTAAACTAAACTATTTCAATAGTAAATATTTTTAACTTTATATCAAATATATTATAATTATATCGAAGTATCTGGGCTCACCGAAAATATTTGTGCTAACACTTTTTATTCAAATAATGTTTGCTTATTAGGGACCCTACTTAAATTACGTAACAGCTAAAGGAGATGGGAGGGGTCGAGATATTTTGTTGCGATTCATTACGGAAGGGGGGGGGGGGGTCTTTCATTCATGTACGTAATTTTTGGAAATTCGCAAATGAAAGAAATAACTCGCACTAAGTGTACATAAATTTAATATGAATTTAACTGTACGCGCCAAAGAAAGCTGGTGAGTGAAAAAAGAACCTAGCCAACAACAATTAAAAAAAAAGTCAGGGAATTTTATTGGTCAGTGAAAAGTCAGCGAATTAACAAAAAAAATCTTGTAAAAGTCAGTGAATTTCTATAACTTTAAATAACTGTCAAGAAGAATAAATATGAAATATTTTTATTCCGTTTATAAAAGATTGTAGTTTAAAATTTTTTACAAGTTTAAAATTCGGGCAGTTGAATATTAACTTACATATTATTCTTATTAGTAATTTATTTACCTTGTATTTATATTTTTTTTTTTTGCAGTTGCTTCCTCTTGATGATTATCTTTTGAGTTATAAATTGTATTATTTGTTTGAAAATTCAACAATTTTGTTAAAAAATCATTCTTTTTGGTTGAAAATTCAACTGTTTTCTTCAAAATTCGTCTTTGAGGGCTAAAAATTTAAATATTTTCGTAGATTTGATTCAAAGATATTTCTTTAGTTCAAAGAAGTGGTTTTTGTTTGAATAAAGATTTTTCTTTAATTTAATATGATTTTCTTCATTTCGAAGTTTCTTTTGGTTGAATAAAGAAATTATGTTAAGAAAACGGTTTCTTTAATTCTAGGCAAATATTTTTCTGATATTTTCATAAATATTTACAGTTAAAATGAAATGCAATTTTGTTCAAATTTGATTAATATTTATTTCTTTATTGATTGCTAATGACGTTATATTGACATTTCATATTCTAATATTGCTATTTGAAGGGTAGCGGTCCAAAACGGTGTAAGGGACATTTTGTCAACTTTTCAGGAGAGCGAAAAAACGTTCTGTAAAATTGAAATCACCATTTAAAGATAAAACAAAAGTCAACTCCCGAGCTGAAGTATTACTGATTTGAGGCCAAAAAAGTTTGATCAGAAAAAGTTAGCCAGTTTAGAGGAAATAGATGTGGAAATTGACAATTTGAAACTGAAACTAACCTAAAATTGGAGCGGGCTCGCCTGCGAATTGAATTCACAGGTTTGAAAATCGGTTTGCGGTAGCGATGGAAAGTATAATTTTGATTTTTTTACAAAAATAAGAATATGCTTTCGAGATATAGGAATTCTGAATGAAAATACAAAATTTTTGATCCAAAAAAGTTATTCAGTTCAGAGGAAATGAAATTTTTGTATGACGGTGTCGCGGTGTAACAGATTGTTTTTCACTTTTTTCATCGTAAAAGTAATTAAATGTGATTATTTTATATTAAATTTGACCTTACTTGGAATAAGTTTTGTTGGTAAATAAAAAACAAACTAGTTACATCACAAAAACTTCGTATTTTTTAAAAAAAAATGATAATTTAAAAAGTTTTCAATTTTTAGGTTAGGATTCTCCACTGTACCGCTTCGTCTTCTCTTGTACCTTTTGTCTTCCCACTTTTTCTCCACAGCGTCTCGGCATAATTACAATTTATTGGTTGTAATTAATAAAAATCCGTAAGTTTAAGTCAACACGATTCACGCTACATAACCAGCCTCCTGTCACCGAGAGTTGAAAATGGTCCATATGTTGAAAACGGCCATGCGGCGGCGCTAGTAGTAACTTTGTTCGTGTTGTTTTGACGGTTATATGGCTTTCGTCATGTAGAGTCGTTACAAACTCTTAAAAATGTAACAATAAAACGGTTTCTTTATGCAATTATTGTGAAAATGACACGATGGAGTTTTCTACTAGTTTTTTTATGTTTGTTTGTCGCGTTAATTCTGCTGATGTGTATCGCTCCGGGGTGCAAATCAGGTTTCAAAAGTGAACTCAGAGAACCCGAATATCCCGAATATGAAAAAATTAATTTTTTCGTCGTTCCGAAAGACCCAGCTATTAAAGCTTTATGGCAAAAGCTTTAATTCGGAAAAATGTTACCGTGAAAGCAGGCCAGTTCGTTTGCAGTAAAAATTTTTTAAAGGACGACATTCTCCACGAGAAAATCCTAAAAGGACCCGATGGCACTATTTTGGGAAAGGTAAGTAATTATATATTACTGTAAAATCGAAATCACAATTTAAAGATAAAAGAAAAGTAAACTCTTTTTCATTCAATAAACTGTATTCTTTGGTATTTTCACTTACTACTCATTTCAAAAACATTCGGTTTGTTTTCCCCTCAGCAAGTTTAACAAAAAACATATTTTATTCATATTTTTCGTAATTTTCAGAATAAAAATTTGTACGAAGTTGATGTAATGAATGGTCTATTCGTGCATAATACAAAAAAGTGACATTAAGATTTTGGTCGCATGAATTGTTAAAGAAGAAAATTTGGGGTTACTGTCACACATTTTTTAGCCTTCTAATTTAATCCTTACGTTTTTTTGTTACACTTTCTGAGGGAAAAACAAACCGAATTTTTCTGAAACGAGTAGTAAGTAAAAATACCTAATAATACACTTTTTCTATAATTCGCGAAAAAGTGCCAGTTTTTCCACCTGTTTTTGGTGTAAAAAGTGATCGATTTTTGGTCGATGACGTGGCGCATGCGCAGTGCCGACCTTTCCGGGCAACAGTGACAAAAGTGGACAGATGCAGTGGAAAAAGTAAATGGACAGTGATAAAAGTGAGGCACAGTGGAAAAAGTAAATGTTATTTCGGGTGGGTTCGTGCTGCCTCGGGTGGACTCGTGCATCGTGCGCAGCCAACTTCATTCTATTTTCCGACTGTCGTCCCTAACCTAAAAGCAATTTCCTGAAAAGTCTCGAGTTGTGTATTTTGTATGTACTTTTGTCACTTGGCAAAAGCAAAAAAACACCGTCAGTTTCTCCGAAAATACTGTGCTTGGTTTTTTTCACGAAAAATCGGAAGTTTTGAAGCCCTCAACTTTATGGGCCAACTATTCAATTGTGAGAACCAGCTTATTATTACTGCCATATTATTGCCATGGTTTTGATAATTGCCATTGTCATTGTTGCGTCAATCGACAAAAAATCGCCTTCTTTTTACACAAAAAAACAGGTAAACAAAAACTAGCACTTTTTAACAAATTATAGAAAAAGTATCGTGTCCCACACATTGAAAAAGCGACGATTTAAAACTCGTGTGATAGCCACCCTCGCTCCGCTCGGGTAGCTAACTTCACACTCGTTTTAAATCTCTCGCTTTTTCAACTTGTAGCACAATATACTATTATTGAATGAAAAAGAATTTACTTTTGTTTTATATTTAAATTGTGATTTCGATTTTACAGTAAATATATAATTACTTACCTTTCGCAAAATAGTGCCATCGGATCCTTTTAGAATTTTCTCGTGGAGAATGTCTTCCTTTAAAAAATTTTTACTGCAAACGAACTGGCTTGCTTTCACGGTAAAATTTTTCCGACCTAAAGCTTTTTGCCATAAAGCTTTAATAGCTGGGTCTTCCGGAACGATGAAAAAATTAATTTTTTCATATTCGGGATCTTCGGGTTCTCTGAGTTCACTTTTGAAACCTGATTTGCAACCCGGAGCGATACACATCAGCATAATTAATGCGATAAACAAACATAAAAACACTAATAGAAAATTCCACCGGGCCAGTTACACAATCATTGTTTAATGTTTTACATTACAGGTCAAATCTGTCAAAAATTAATAAAGAGCAACTGCGTTGATTGCAAATCCGCACTATTTTATTCTGCAAATGACGAAAGTGTGGGTCAAACCCAAACTAATCATCCAGTGGCAAAATTAATCACTTTAGATTAAAATCACAATATTCAGCACCCGAATTTTGAAACTCTTTGATTTTATAAAATCAATCGCTGAAAAAACCAGTTCTCGTCAGATCACTGAAGTTAAGCAGCGTTGGGCGCGGTTAGTACTTGGATGGGTGACCATTCGAGAAAACTGAGTGCTGTTGGCACATCGTGGGTGTGGTGAGCCCACACTAGTAGTTATTTACTACAAGAAACTAACCTAGAAACACTACTCGAATCGGGTAGTGTCACGCCTACCCTGAAAGGGAAATGGCTTAATGGTATATATATATATATATATATATATATATATATATATATATATAATCGAAAAATCGTTTTCTCTGCATTGCAAGCAAAATCATGTTTTTGACTTAGTCTTGAATGATTTGTCTAAACCCAAATTTTACTTTTCTTGTGCAGAACATGGGAAAGAAGTTTTGTCCTACACTATTAACTTATATTTGCAGAATAAAATGCGACAGTTTGCTAAAATTTCTTTAGCTGATTCCAAAAAAGCTAATTTGCACAAAAAGAAATTAGCGAAATTAGCTGAAACCTAATTCTAATTCGTAATTTATTATAAGATTTCGAAAAATAATTTTCGATTAATTTGAGTGTTGCCAAAGATAAAAATATTTGTTAATGTGTTTCTTTAAGAGTGACTATACAAATGTTAGAATATTTTAGCTTCGTTACAAAGTCTATTTGATTTTTAAAATATCACATTTGAGAGTTCGTTATTTGTAATAGAAAATAATAGTTTATGATGTATCTTATTACTTGTTTGTAATATATCTAGATATAATAATTATATTTATTACATAGTCGCATTCTATTGTGAAATAGTAATATACAAAAATTAGATCTTCATCACTATATTTAAAAGTGTTTGAATATCCGGGACTAATACAAAATAACGAAAAAATAAATAACAAAACCACAAATTAACGAAAAAAAAATTCCAAAAATATAACTTAACGAATTATAAAATTGACCGAATTATAAAATAAATGAAGTGTTAAATTCCCATAAATATTTAAATTTCTGAAATTTAAATTTGCCGAAAATAATTAATTATTGATTAATTAAATCGTTCGTTTTATTTATAATTTCATAGTTTATTAATTTAATTTGTATAATTCGTTAATTGTATAATTCGGAAATTTTATAATACGGTCTCGAAGTCTGTCAATTTTAGTTTTGGATATTTTTAAATTCGGGATTTTATTTTTTGTCAATTAAAAAGCTTTCCGTTGTTTGAAATTTAAAACATTTTATATATACCATTAAGCCATTTCCCTTTCGGCGAGCCTCAAGGGGTAAGCGTGACACTACCCGATGCGGGTAGTGTTTCTAGGTAGATAGTTTCTTGTAGTAAATAACTACAAGTGTGGGCTCACCACACCCACCACCGCCAACAGCAACGCAGTAGTATCAGACGGTCACCCATCCAAGTACTAACCGCGCCCAACACTGCTTAACTTCAGTGATCTAACGGGAACTGGTGTTTCCAGCGTGGTATGGCCGTTGCCATAATTCGATAATTTATATTTTCGACCACTTTTCTCATTAATTTGTGTATTCATTATTTATTTTTTCATTATTTTTTATAATTCTCGAATATACATGCAAATTTTTTTGTTTGAATTATGTCAATTATGCCGATTTTTCCTATATTAAACAAAATAATAAGTAAGTGCATAAGTCTCATTTACTACCTGATTCTACACTATGAAGAAAAAATTAGTTTAAATTGTTTTTCATATTTATTTTGTAACTTTTATGCGTTTTTCCTATGGTATTGCATGGTTTTGTAGAACAAAGTTACTACTAGCGCCGCCGCACGGCCGTTTTCAACTCTCATGACACATTTTTTCCATTGGGCAGTACAGTGGAAGCACCCCCCTGTATATAACCAACGACGTTGCGCCTGCGCGCGCTGCAATCGTGTCATGCACAGAATGTGCGTTCCCCCGGTTTGTCACGCCAACTTTTTATTGGTATACTACAAAATGCGATTTCAAGCAAATCCTTTTAACAGAATGTGTTTTTGATTTTTAAATAATTTTTGGGCCAATAAACCCATTTTCGTCAAAATGTCCCTTGCACCCTTTTGGACCGCTACCCTTCATTTATTGTCCTCGATTCCTCAAACAAAAACAACGTAGCACTATTTTATTCGTAACTTTTTACTATAACTTAGATTTACAGAGAAAATTTTTATTTTGGAATTATACTGTCTAACTTTAAAAGCTTTGAAATTAAGGCCATGCAACGAGAGGGTCACGTGACCACGCTAGTCCTCAATTTTTCTTTGTCAACTTACGTCCAAAAGAAATGAGATATCGCGCTCATAGTTTGGGAAATGAAAGAGGAGACAATAAAGTTCACGGCTCTGGTCTTTTTCGGTGGAAATTTTGAAAAAAAAATTCCGAATAAAATAAAATTGGAAGCTATATCGATACTTTCCATTGTCAACTTACGTCCACACGGAAGGAGATATCGTGCTGAAAATTTAGCACGCTAAGTAGAAGGCTCGAAGCAAGGCGGCTCCGGTCCAAAATATTTAGTATTGTGAAAAAAGTTTTTTTGTTTACTAATTTGGAGAAATACCGACCGTGTTGCAAAGCACTGCAAGAAATTGTCCATTTTGTGCGTGTATGAAATACGTATCAGCTGTTTCAGAGCAGCACTATCGCAGCGAGCAGCAGTGATGCCAATGTTGGCGCCTTTTGCTACTGCGCTTGCCTTCGGGCCGCGCACTGGTTGGCCGCAGTTGGCGCGCAATTCAAAATTGGAATTAAAAACAATTCATGTAATTTAAATAAATAATCATTGAAAAGTGCACAAGAATGTATATAAATTGTACAACTTCTGATTTTAGACAAAAAAATATTTATAACACATATATTTCTTAAATAACAGTTTAATTTCTTTGACTTCCAAAGAGTAACTTATATTTCACAAAACATTTAATTTCAGAGGTGTAAAATCAGAAGTTGTACAATTTATATACATTCTTGTGCATTTTTCAATAATTATTTATTTAAATTACAAGAATTGTTTAAATTCCAATTTTGAATTGCGCGCCAACTGCGGCCAACCAGTGCGCGGCCCGAACGAAAGCGCAGTAGCAAAAGGCGCCAACAATGGCATCACTGGCGAGCAGACAACTTCGTACTTTCACGGATCTGTGGGTAAAACAGATTGCCCAAATTATATCTAAACGAAATAATATATCGGCCTGAAAGTTTGGAAAATGAAAGCGGAGGCAATAAACTACGTTCCTCTGCTCTTTTTCGGTGGAAATTTTGAAAAAAAAACTTCTTTACCGGCAGAGAAAGATATAAGACAAACGTCTGCCGTGAAGCGGAAATGCATCGGTCGATATTTATGATTTTCATAAATACATTTTTTTCTTCTCCCAACTCTGTGCCTTGCCACAAACGGTCATTTACTATTTTTTAATATTTTCCGAAAATTTTGCCCTGATATTTAAACTTTTATTTTTAAATATGGGTAAAGAATATTGATCTCGGGAGTGACTCGATCAGCTGTTATACTCGTTGCATGGCCTTAAAATGATTTGACTTAGACAATACGACAATTCCAAGTTGATTGTGTTTAAAATCGTTCAATTTTTAATGTTTTGATTTTAAACGTCTTAAAGTTAGAAATCATTTTCGAGTGTTAATTTTTACGACTTTTTTCTGTAAGTTCAGAAATTGGCATTAATCAGAAAAAATATGACAATACAATTTTATCTATATGTACTTATATTATGTACATATTTATAACTTAAGGATAATTGGAATTTTTCGATTTTTTTCGCAATATCGTCTTAAGGGCATGCGCTTCGGTAATCACGTGACCAAACCAGTCCTTGGTTATGAAATTTTTTTTGGTGTTCACCATGTCCAAACGCAATGATATATCGCTCTCAAAATTTGGAATATAGGAAATGAGACAATAAATTGCGTTTGTATATTTAATTTCAGTAATAATTTTGAAAAAAATTATCCATGTAAAAAATAATGTGTAAAATTTCATAACCGAGCTTGGTCATGTGATCTCTACTTTACCGATGTTGAAAGCTTCTTTTTTTCTCCGCTAGAAATTGCTAAAAATCCTCCAAAAATAATGACAGGTTACGTGTGTGCAGATACTTATTTTTTTATTTGCAACAAATGTGCCAATGTTATTGTTTATATTGATTTTTTTAAATGTTTAGACGATTTAGTCCAAAATTTGTGTCAGTTATCAACATACGCGAATCAAAAAATCTGAAATGCATCAAACCAAACATTACCTGCAAAGTGCTCGACTCGAGTGGTAATATCCTATTTTATTAATTTATAAATAAAATTTCTTTGAAATTATAAACATATTAATATATACAAACGTTATTTAGTGCTTTTTATTTAATCGCTCAAATTCTAAACGCGATATCTCAATCCGTGTGGACGTAGTGAGCACCAACAAAATAAAAATAATATTACACATTTATTTTTTACATGAATAATTTTTTTCAAAATTATTACTCAAACTAAATATACAAACGCAATTTATTGTCCCATTTCCTATATTCCAAATTTTGAGAGCGATATATCATTGCGTTTGGACATGGTGAACACCAAAAAAAATTTTCATAACCGAGGACTGGTTTGGTCACGTGGTCACCGTAGAGCATGTCCTTAAAGAACATCCGAAAATAGTTAATCTTGGGGATTTAATTAGTTAATGACAATGTACATTCTTAATCACTCGGTGATTTAATAAGCTTTAGAGAAAAATAAATATTACATATCAGGCCGTTCAAAAAATACGTAACGCCTTTGCGGAAGGGGGCACCTCGAGCCTGACGCCAATTTTAAAACGTACACACACTTAACATAGAAAAAGTGATAGGGGGGGGGGGTCAAATCTGTCAGGAAAAAGTTTTCAGCATTTTTTGAACGGCCCCTATACCCAGGTGCGAATTGACCGTCGGCCCACGGTCGGGCCAACCGTCGGACGGTCGATCCAACTTTGTGCGCCACTGGTCGGGCCAAGCAGCTAAATGATAACGGTCAACCGCCTTTGGCTTCTGAACGTCGGCCCGACATTTGGTCCCATATATGGGCCATCTATTAAGATGATGTCGGCCCAACCTTGGACAACAGTGTGGGGCCGACTTTGATTTTTGAAGGTTCGTACTACACAGGTGGAAATACACCACTGGCGTAGTACTGGCCCAGTACAGATTGCCGGAGTCCCAGTACTGACTGCATATGGTCCGAATAATATTCATAATTACAAAAGTTTAAATTTCAAACTTTTTGTTTAATTTTAACGCCCACTATTGCTATACTCTAAAGATATAACAAAATAGGTATTAAAAAAAAAAAATAATTGATTGCGAGTATTTTGACTATAAATGTTAATGGTCCTGCTTAGAATGAATAAATATATTACATTTTTAAACATTATATTACAAATAAAATTTCTAACGCTACGGGTTTTCGAACCTCCACCTATACCTGAATCTATCGCCTAGCAGTCGGGAGTCTTACCCATTACTCTATACCTAAAGAATTGAAATTCAATGAAAAAACCATCCTCATAAGCTACAGCTCAAAGCATTTAAAAAAAAAACAATTTGTTAACTCTTTTTTCTCATTAATTTTTGTATTATTATGCGACACCATGTAGATGTGAAATAAATTAACTGTTAACGGGAATATAAATTAAATAAATGATTGAAACCGATTACAATGTTTAGGGTTTCGTAGCCCCGGGCTGAAACCCTTACATTTTTGTTCAAAAATTTTTTTTCCAAAATTTGTGTTTTAATTTTTTTTTCAAAATGTGTGTTTTCAAAAATTTCTTATCAAAAATTTGTTGTAAACAATTTTTTTCAAACATTTTTTTCAAACTTTTTTTAAACAATTTTTTTCAAAAAATTTCATTCAACATTTTTTTTAGATGCCCACTTTGACTAATTTTTCTTCTTGTAATATTTTTTTTTTTGCGTTTTAGACCATTTTATAACGTTTGGTAATGACATAAAATGTAATTTTTAATGAGCATTCAAAATTTGCATAGACGGAACTTAGAAATTTTATCGCGTACTGCGATAATTTTTTTAATAACACATTTTTTTAAAGTTTCGTGTAACGTTTTGCTTTTTAGGTGTTTCAGACTATTTTAAAACGATTATAATATGGGTATGTCTACACAAAAATCCAGCTATTTGTACCCAAATTTCGGTCGTTTTGAAATATTGAACCCTAGTATATCCGACGGCTGGCCCATATTTGGGCCAAGGTTTGACCGACCGTCGGGTGCATCATGATGACTTATACAATCCAATGTTATGCCGATGGTCGGGCCATCTCTTGCCCAGAGTCGAGCCAACCGTACTTTCACGGTCTTTTTGAAACAATGAACCAGATTTTATCCAACGGTCTGCTCATACTCGGGCCAAGGTTTGACCGACCGTCGGGTGCATCAAGGTGACTTGTGGCTAACCGACTACTGTATCCAGAGTTGGACCGACCGCATTATTGAGGTCGTACCGACCAATCTGCCACAGTTCATCCGATGGTTGGCCCAAAGTTGGGCCAGAATTGGGCCGACAGTCGGCTTTTCGTCCGCTGCCGACATCAGTTGCCAATGTCGGTGGGACCATGGCAGCTTGAAAACACCTTATTCGGCCCAACTCTGATTACCGTAGATCGGTTACTAAAGTAGGGCCGACTTTGGGCCGATGGTCAAGCTCTGGCATCCGACCGAATTTCGCACCTGGGTATGTATGAGGTGTCAAAAAATGGTGTCTTCAAAGAATATATCATCCGACGCAGAATTTCACGAAACGTATAAATCAATAACGTCTCAGAAAAGTATTTTTGGTGCCTTTTTTGAAAATCTTAAGATCTAAATTCTAAAATTAAAACAAGAAACCTAAAACTTGATGCAGGAAAGTGTCCTTGAAATGTTTACTCAATACCTTTTGTTAGCATTAGTAAATTTCCCGAGTACCCCATCCTCTAAATTTAAAGATTAAGCCTGGAGATGTAAAGAAAAGCAGGTATATATTTCGGGCGAGAGGGCGGGGCACTTCTGATAGTCCTGTTAGAAATTAGATCCCATTGATTTTGTTATTTTTCCTAAAATATTTTCTATTTCTTTAAACGTCATATCTATCTATAATTCTTGGAATTTTTATAATTTCAAAAGCAAATTTTTATCTTGCATAATAAGGTACATAATAAGGTATAATAAGTCAATATGAATTTCGAATTGTTTTATCTTGCATAATAAGGTATAATAAGTCAATATGAATTGCGAATTTAAGGGGTTAACCCTACTTGCAAATTTTGAAAAATTCGATTTTTGAGTTTTGACATTTTCTGAAAGTACATAATTTGAAAAATATTTTCTGAAAGTCTTAATGAAATCTGAATGAAATTGTAGAAGTTATTTAGTCGGAAGCGTAGGCGGGTCCGTTTAGGCCACTGATCTATATACTAACTGGATAGCGTATAGAACACGATTTTCACGTATAGTAGAACGACGCCATTTTGAGCATAACTACACTGGTTCGGGAAATTTCGTGACTTATTATATGGGCCTGGAATTGATGATTCTGTGTAAGTAAAAAAAAAAAATTATATGCATGTAAATAGTATTTAAAACTTTAAATGCGTTTTTCTCGAAACGACGTTTTCAAAGTCGGTGAGCAAGATTTCTAGAAAACCGCTTAACCGATCATTTCCAAACTTGGCAACCTTTTTTGTGATATGAAAAAGCAGTCCTTAATCGAAGGAATTTTTTTTTCATCGAAAACTTTTTTTTTATTTTAAAAACGAATGTATTTTTTTTTTTTTGACAAAAATAGGTTTCTCATTTTTGACTGGCCGCCATTTTGCCAAAAAAAAATTTTTGTCCAAATCCTTGGGTTAAGGACTAAAAAACTTATAATTTATGGAAATATTTTTGATTTTCCCATTTCAGATCATCGAGTCCTGAGCAGTGTTGCTCACCGAAATACACCTTCAAAAAATCATACTACGGTGTATCAGTAGTAACTCATGAAATAATGTGTATTCTTAAATGAAAATTAGTGTAAATTAAGTTTATATGATACTCTTTCAAATATACAAACTTTTACAAAAAAAGTATTTTTTCATTTTTTCAAAAAAAAAATCGATAAAATTCACTTTTTTATTGCGTTGCAAGTAGGACTAACCCCTTAATTCTCTGTTATATTAGTTTATAATTTAAGTTAAATTAAAATTGTTACAAAAATTGATTCTCTGATCGCTATAATGAAATATACAGTTAGCTATTAATTGGTCAAATATATTTAATAAATCTTTGTAACAATGACGTAAAGGGTTGAAATTGTACAACCTCTGAACGATACAGACAGAAAATTAAAAGAGTAATAACCATTGCAAAACTAAACATATCAATGAATTTCGTATTGACAAAGAGAATAAAAAATTTTTGGTGTAAGGCTTTCAAACAGAGGTTCAACATTTTTTTAACTCAAAAAGTTTAAATTTGGGGCAACTAAAATGTGGCAGATGGAAAATGAAGCTTTAAAAATTCTAAGTGTCTACAATCTACTACATGTACCGAAAATATCCTGCTTTTCGTACTCAAATTTCGATGCATAGAGCCCCTTCTTCCTCAAATTCGTACACAAAAAATTCAGCTATTCGTATCGACATTTCTGTACACGTGGCCACGTCATTAAAAATTGTACACTTTAAAAATTGAAACGTTTAAAATGAAAAATGTTTAATTCCGTAGAGGAGAGTACCCAAATATGAGATACCAACTCTGTTTGGTGTGATTGCCGGAATTCTATGGACTGAATTTGAAATTAATGTAGGTCATTTTAAAGGGAATTTAGTTTACGATAAGGTCCTGAAATGAAAAATTTAATCAAATTTTTAGTTTTGCTGAAAATCCAAAAAATGTAAAAAAGTGCTTTTTCCAAACTCGTCAAACTATTCTCATAATATGAGATACCCCAGGAAATCGCTAATAAAATGCTAAATAAAGTATTATTTTTGATGAAAAACTTTATTCTATGTTTCCGAAATATAAACTCACTGTTATTCAGATATATTCAGTTTTTAAAGTAGTCACAAACCCATTTGTAACCAGTTTCCCCCGCGCAACCAGAGTGTGCCCAGCTGGAGCAGGAGATGCATTGTACCACAGGTATCTCATATTATGAGAACCACACCGTGCAACTACTCACTTACTACGCCTAACCTGTACAATGAAAAACTTGAACACTGTCTATATTTTCCTACTTAGTTATTCAATACCTAACCCTCCAGGCCGACTTTACTGCTAAATACTTATTTAATAGATAATAAATAGGGTTTAAAGTCTAACCATCCAAGAACTCGACCATCACCGATTTCGCAAAAAGTTCGCTCATAATCTTTAGAAGCAGTATAAAAAATTGACTTTACCACGAAATTACTTTTTCTTCAAGGGCTACAAGTTAGTGATAGAACCAACAGAATGCACCTCTTAGTTTAGCTAAAACCCCGCTATCTCATATTACGAGAATATCTCATATTCGGGTACTCTCCTCTATTAAAAAAAAAATTAAAAGTTGAAATTAACATCAACGAAACCGAGCAGTGTGGTCTTTTCGACAAAAAAATATATAAGGTAAACGTCCCAATAATCCCCGCGGTCCCAGTAATCGCCAGTTTTGAAGTGTAAACGCCAGAAGTAAGTATTTTCCGCATTAAAATACATTCCTAAAATATTTTCAAGTAAGTTTGAACAGTGCTTGTCATGGAAACCAAATTAGTTTTTTTTGTACAAACAGTGCACATGGGTAAAAAAAATTGATTTGTATTGCCGGTGGCCATGAATCACGAAACGTGGAAAATAGCTTAACATTTAGGTTATGAAAGACGTTTCTTTGTTGAAGCTTTTAATATGTCAAGAAATTACTTGATCGGGACGAAAATTATTATTTTTTTTAATGAAAGATCATTTTTGTTTCATAAAATTAAGCAAATTCTTCATTTAGTACCTTCCTGTTCGAGAAATATCGGGCGCGATTATAGGGACATTTCAAAAGCATAGTTGCTGGAGTAATCGCGGGACGAATCTGTCAAAATTTTATTTCCATATTTCGTTACAAATAATGATTTAATTAATTTCAAAAAGGCGTGAAATGAAATCGGAGAACTGACTTGTTACTGCGTGAAAAGTAATCGTAATATAAATTAGTGCTTAAAACTGAAAAAAGGTGATGTAAAATATTGGCATGACTATTATAGTGATTTCATCAGCAATTTTTTAGTTTATTATCATTTTTTAGTGAAGTTAATATTTATTGAGTAGTTTTTAATTAGCTAACATTAATCTATACTGCATAATATAAAGAAAAATGTGTAACAGATATATAATTATTGATAGTTTTAATGTTCTGACAACGTAAACAGAACATAACCTCCAAATACACATGATTTTTTTAGTCACTGCAATTTATCAAATTTCGTCATTGTGTTTATAATTTATGTTGCAAAAAAGTTAATTATACAAATTACCAGTGTGTAAATTTTTGCATCCCATGTAATTATGTTGTACTTAGCCATTTTATAGAACAAAGTTAGGTTATATGAATTTATACAACTCAATATTATTTTTCGAATTTTATTTTAAAAAGGAAAGTGTTAATAATTTTTAATTAAAATATTCAGCATTATAAAAGAATTTCATCATTGTAGTTATCACTTATCGTGATAAAAATTCTAATAAATATTTACTTCGATTTATTTTTGAGACCACTTTATTTCTTATAAATAAAATATTAATTTTGTTCGAAAATATTTTTAATTGAAATAAAAACTAAAATTTTAAAAGAAAATTCATTTTTATTATGATTAATTATTATAATGTCCATCAGACGTATTGGAACTATCAGAAGATTCGATTTTGAGGTTATGTTTCGACGGATTTCATCTCGGAGGCCTCAATCTCTCGTCAATCAATATAAAACTAACAATACATCTTTCATTTCATTAAAGTATACTTAAAATACAAAGATACACTTGAAATACACGTCCAAATCACTAAAAACTGATTTCAAGAAAACTTAACCTTTTTGGCGAAGACTGGGAAACGACTGGCGATTACTAGTACATGGCAGATTCGGAAATGGCGGTGACTGGGACATCGGTGCTTTTTGACTTTTAATTGTTTATCAATAAGAAGTAATATTAAATATAATGTAAAACCAATTTTTATAATATTCTAGGATGTTTAATGCTTCAATCAGTACCAATAATTTTTTAACTAATCCTTCCAAAACAATTTTCGAAATATTTGAAGTCAATGAAATCTCTTATGGTGGCGATTACTGGGACGTTTACGTTAAATAAAATATTAAAAAATAAACATTTACTGATACATCTTCATATTGTTCAAAGTCTAACTATTTTACTATTTCAGGATGTACACTAGTTAGTAGTTACCTCAAGTTCAAAAATGAGCATTTTTAAAAATGATTTTTAAACCCGAGGAAAATATTTCCATTGTTGATTGTAACTAACTTTGGTAGATTGCGGAAGGCGAACTTTCAAAAAAATATTTCAGTTATTTAGAGGCTTACATGTTTCTGCTTTCTCTTCAGGTAAAAGTTGCGCAATTCTTATTTAATCCTAAGGTTGTACGGATTATTGTATTTTTATTTAAAAAAATGTATTTAAGAAAAATATTGTCAATAAAATTAACAATTGTGTAATTCCTGAATAAAATGTAAATAAAAACGTACCAAAGAGATTCGTAGAGAATCCTTCAAAGAATAAAATGAAGTGATAAAAGAATAACCTGAAATATTTTTTTCTAAAGTTCACCTAATAATAGAAGTATTTTCCTCAAATTTAAAAATCATTTTTAACAATGCTTATTTTTGAACTTGAAATAACTAGTGTACAATAATAAACAATAATAAAATATGATAGAACTATACCTTCAAAATTAAATTATTTTCAACCAAATGACAAACTTGTTTTGTATTGTAATCTTTTCATTTTCAATGTGACTCATAAAATGTTTAAAAAAATTTCAATCATATAAATCAAACTGTTCACAATTTAACACTTTTAAATACAACCAGTTTCAAAATGAAAGCATTCTTAGTTGAAATAGTATATGTAATTTTAGGGTCTTAAAAATTAGAAATAGTATGCGTAAAAATAAAATAACAAAAAATGTGCAACTTCACAATTTGAAGGGCTTAAAATTAAAAATCAATAGTATCGAAAGTTGAAATTTTTTTAAATGTAAACTTTCCCAATAAAATCATATCAACTTCAAGTGCTGAAAATGGAAGGACAATTTCATTGTCAATGAATGTAAAATGTCAGATATGTAAATCGTTTGAAGTTAAACAATTCTGAATGAGGTCGAAGTGAATCAAAAAAATGACGTTATCTTTTCTTGTTTCTATTCTGGCGTATTCTGTTATAAACGTAACAATATATTCACTCGGTTGTGGTTTATGTTACGTTATTCAAAATAGCGAAATTCACGCCAAAATTATAACTTGTTAATTACACTGTAATTTTGAACAATATATTATGCAAATCGTTCTATATTTTATATGTGTTAGGCTCCGAAAACGCCCAGTGGACGTTTAAACAGCACGCACCTAGGAGTGGGCATTTCTAAATGCCCCGAACTAGGTGAGAGCGCTTTTAAGTGCACCGAACTACTATCGGCGCAAAAATTATAGGCATCTGCCTTTGAAGCTCAACAACACAGCCAAAAAAAATGCTAGAGTAATAAGTAAATAGTCATTTGAAAGCTGCAAGTGTTTCACGTAAATGAGCCCGAACACGTTAATATAAAAAAATTTTTGTGCTTTGCAGACTGAAAAATGTAAAAAAAAGTAAGGAATTTTGGGCACATTTAAGAAGAGTCAAGTTTAGAGCACTATTTCATATACAGGAGGCAATGGGAAAAATTTGAAAAAATTCATGAATATGAGGAAAACATTTGTGAACAAATTGCAGTTGGCAAATTTGAGAAATAATAAAAATTGTTGCTTAAAATTACAAAAATGTACAACCATACTATCTTCGGTTCTAATAAAGATATTAAAGCGATTCAAACTGCAAACTGTAACGGATAGGCTCTGTAATTATTTACAATCTCCTGGAAGGATGTGATTGTTTTATTTTTGGTGGAAATCGCGATATTTTTCGACATTTTTTTTGTTGGGAAACAAGTGTGAGAAAACTGCGGGAATCCTTTTTTTTTGCTTCCGACCGCTCGTGCCTTTCTTCGACTTGTGCTTCTGAACTCTTGCCCAGACATTTGACGCCTCCTCCGACCAGTGCCGTATTTCTTTCATTCGTGACATAAAATTGTGTATATAGTAAATGGAATTGGTCGTTAGGCTTGTATTCTTCTTATTATTATTATTATACCATTAAGCCATTTCCCTTTCGGGGTAGGCGTGACTTGCTCGGTTGGAGAATAGTAGTGTGTATATGGGTGTATAGGTATAGAGTAGATAGGTATAAGTTGAATAGGTGTATAGGTGTAAGGTATGTAGATATATAGGTATAAGGTAGATAGGTATATAGGTGTTAGGTATAAATATTTTAGATTGATCTGGAATTCTCGTGTTATTTATTTAAATGACACGTTTATTCCGCAACACTGCTCCGACCCAGGTTGCTGATCAATCTCTCTAGCGATCACCCCAAGTGAAGAGCCTCACAAAATTGTTATGTATGGTTCCCCACTTGGGCTCATTAGTATCCAAGGTCATTCTTTCAGGCGTCATTCATTCTATTGTCACTCTGTTTACAAAATATTTGTCGCCACACTTTTCTGTCCTGGCATACTACTCTAGCTTCCTTCACGTCCATGCATATTTTCATGCAAGCTCTTGTGTTTTTATGGCTTCTTATGTCTCTACGGATCAATGTCTCATTTACAGATTCTAACCATTCTTTCGGCGGTCTACCTCTGGGCATTCTACCATTTACTTTACCTAAAATAATTGTAGGCTACGATCGAGGTCAAAAAAACTTTGTTTCCAAAATTGTTTGTGCTCTTTTTATAAACTACGGGACATATGGTAAAGTGTGCACAACATTTTATGTAACAATGAAGAATGTAATAGTTGATATTTCTTCTAACAATTATTTTTCAGTGAAGAGAGAAAAAAACTTCTAACATATTTTTAAATTTTCAAACTAAAAGACAATTTCTTTGAAAATGGGTTGAATCCTCAAGCAAAACATATTAAAAAGATGAGTTTCGAAAGAAAAGAGACGAATATTTCACATAACAATTCAATTTTCTAGCAAGACTTTTAACAAAAAAATTGAATTTTATCCTAAGAATAAACATTTTAAGCAAAAAACCTGAATTCTCAACTAAAAATTTAGCAGTAGATTGTTTTCACCAACAATTAGGATAAACCTTGAACTGTTTCTCAAATGAAACCTCAATTTTTTCTCCCCATCTATATATTTATCGTTTTCTTTCTGATTCTGATATATTTTATTGTCTTATTTTGAAATTCACCCTAAAATTTAAAAAAGGTTTCACAATAAAAAAATGGCGCATATTTTTCTGAAAATATTAAAATTCCAAGGTACTTCACTTAAAGACATACGGCACTACTTCATTAAATTCCCATTTCTTTTCTAACAGTTGTCTAATTGTAAACATTTGATCGCTTGTAGATCGGTTTCGGCGGAATCCACACTGGCAATCCCCAATGATTTCCTCGGCAAAAGGAGTTATTCTACTTAAGATTACATTGGACAGGATCTTATAACATGAAGGCACAAGTGAAATTCCCCGATAATTGTTACAGTTCGTTTTATCACCTTTTTTAAAGATAGGAATAATAATAGAGGTATTCCATTCCTCCGGCATGCGTTCTATTTTCCAAACTGCGCGTATTAATTTACAAATTTGCCTTATGAGGCAAGGGCCTCCATTTTTTATCAGTTCTGACGGTAGGTCGTCGATGCCCGCGGCTTTGTTATTTTTTAACTTCTTTATGGCCATTTCTATTTCTATATCAGTAGGATCATCAATTAATAGATCGGCAGTGTGGATTTCACCGAGATTACCTTCACGGGGGCTTCGCGTACATTTAATAACTTATCGCAATAATTTTTCCATAAATTCAGTCTCTCTGTCGCATCGGCTACTAGATTGCCATTTTCGTACCTCATTACTTCTGTTCTACTTTGAAAGCCTTTCCTTATAAAATTGATTCCCCTGTACATCTCACGCGGGTTATTTTGTTTATTATGCTTTTCTATTGCTAGTATTTTATTCTTTTCGCACTCCCTTTTCTTGGATCTACAAAGCCTATTTGTACTTTTACTAATCTCGAGATACTTCTTATGTGTTCGATCGCACTTATTTTGTAAACTAATTAGTTTGGCCTTCCGATGTTTTTCAAACCAACGTTTGCACTCGTCGTCAAACCATGGTTTGCTTTTGGTTACTTTCTTTAAACCTATCGTAAGTTTCGCGGCTGTCTTTATCGCCTTTTTCATATTGCTCCACAGGGTTTCCGAGTCCTCCACGTGATTATCGTTATCGTCTCTCTGTTCTTGGAGAACGTTGAAACTATTAGAAATCTCAACTTGATAATTTAATATTTCTGTTGGTGTTTTAAACTTATCTATATTGAAACGAACTGTTGGCTCTCTGCGGCTTGTTTTCTTACTTAACGCTAGCCTAGATCTTAGTTTTACTGTCACGAGAAAGTGGTCTGAATTTAAATCCGCCCCCCTGTACGATCTTATATCGAGAATGTTTGTATGACGTCTTCTGTCAATTAGAACGTGATCAATCTGATTGTGAGTGTTACCATCTGGTGATGTCCAGGTGGCCTTATGTATATTTTTATGCTTGAAAAATGTGCTTTTGACAACGAGGTTCTTTGAAGCTGCAAAGTTTATTACTCTAGTCCCATTGTCATTACTGACGTCATGGAAACTTTCCGACCCTATTGTAGGCGTATACATCGGTTCTTTTCCAATTTTCGCGTTGAAATCTCCCAATACTATTTTTGCGTCGTACGTTGAGAACTTGTCGAAAACCTGTTCGATTGTCTCGTAAAAAAGATCCTTAGTATCTTCGTCTTTGTCCTCGGTGGGGCAGTGCACGTTGATCAACACCTGTTTGCTGAAATTACCCTTTAGTACAATGTATGATAACCGATCGTTAATGAATTGCATGTCGATAACCGCTTGCGAAATTCGTTTATTAATGAGAAAACCGGTTCCCAGTCTGTGCCCCTTAGCTCCCCTATAGTGAAAAGTAAAGTTATCCTTAGAAATTGACGCGAAATCGCCCGGCCAACAGGTTTCTTGAAGTGCTATTAAGTCAGTATGGTATTTGTTTGCTATCTTAATGAGTTCGCTAAATCCGCCAGTATTTAGACTACGCGCGTTCAGAGTTCTCACCCTTAGAAATTTTACTGTAGTTTTTTGTTGTTGCAAGTTAGCCATGGTAGTTTCGTGGAAATCCGCACGTTAGGATCCTATTCCGATCGTAGGTGAGTCCACCGTCCCAGAAGTGATAACCCCCATACCTCTCTGGGTCTAAGTATGGGAGCTTTCCGACTTTGACAAGGACCGTGTCAACTTGTCGCCAGACATATCAATACCCTTTGGCCCTGTGCAGGCGAATCATTCCACACATCACTTGCGGGCAGTGTCATTGCTGCGGTGTCCAATGGGGTAGCAGGATTTTTCCCTTACAAGATTTTTAGTTTTGGTTCGGGTAGAGTTTCTAGGTGGATACACGCTGCACCTCGGCTTGCCAGAACCCACCCATTGCGTTTGAACGCAAATGGGTGAGTCCTCCCAAGCCATGGTTGTCGTGTACCTATTTTTTACCAGTGCTGAGTTCACCACACACACGACTGGTTCCTATCGGCTGTCCGCGACTGCTTATTCTTGTATTCGCAGTTAACCTTAAGGGCTGTTCAGCCTTACGGGCCGTTCCTCTATCCGCAACCTGAGGACGCGCTACGTAGTGGTGACAGGAAACCCACCGGAAGAATATATATTCATAATTACACGCTTTTATTCAATTTAAAATCCTATTCAAATATTATTTCAGTCTAAAATTTCCAATTTATAATCCATTCAGTTAGACATTTTTTAATTACAAAAATTTCAAAATGAGCAATTATAAATCAAATATTAAAAACGAAACAATTTGAAACTGAATTGTTTGAAACAGGTAGCCTTGAATGGTAAAAATTTAACGTTACAATTGTTATTATAACGTTGAATAACAACTGAAAATTATCAATTTGAAAGGACCAAAATTAAAATAAATAACGAAATTTGGGTATTTAATTTTTTTCTCAAGAGTAACTTTTTTGGTTTTAAATTTTTATTCAGTGGAAGAATGGGAAGTATTGTATTTTTAACATTTTCATCAAGCTTGAAATGAGGAAATTTTAGTTTTTAATTTTTGTTAAATTGGGAATACATTTTATATTTTTAAGGTTTTTATTGAGTTGGAAGGGATACAATTTTTTTTTAATTGGAAGAGGCCTTTTTCTTCTTTTTCAGATTTTTATTGTGTTTTAGGAAAGATTTTTATATTTTTTTCTGAATCGGAAGAGGATAATTTAACAAATGTGACCGTCCGCGAAGAAAGGAACCTAATGCGGAAAAAATCGTTTTTCATTTTTTTTACGCCAATCGATAGTGTCTGAGTCACTCTTTCATTTCCAATAATCAGAAATTTTTTAAGTTAATTACTTTTTTTGTTATTAAGCTACAAACATAGGCATGATAAGCGTACGCGGAGACCCAACGAGAGGCCTACGAAAGCCAGCCCCACCACTGGCCATACAGCTGTACGCGACGTGTCCGTGAGCTCCACTGGCTCGTACCTAAAAGTGGAGTGGTAAGTGGAGGGGGTGCTTTTCGTAGACGCATCCCCACTACTCAAATGTTAGTTTGCGGGCTCTGCTACGATCGCCCATCCTGTAAAATTCAGCTTTGACGCATTAGGTCCCTTTCTTCGCGGACGGTCACAAATATATTTTTATTGAGTAGGAGGGGAGGAAATTTCGATTTTCAATTTTTTCTGATTTGCGAGAGGGACATTTTGTTATTTTTATGATTCTTATAGAAATGGAAGGGAGGAAATTTATGTTTTCAAGTTTTTCTAAATAGGAAGAGGCACTTATTTTGTTTTGAACGTTCTTATTGAGTTGGAAGAGGGGCGTGGATTTATATTTCTTAACCAGAAATCTTTGAACTGTTCAATTTATAAAAGTGTAAATAATTTGGTTTTGCAGTTTAATTGCACTTAATTTAACATTTTCAACTGAAAAGTGTAAAAAGCTTCTATTTTATATGTGGAAATTATTTTCTCATTTGGTTCTATTGAATCAGTTCGCATTTAAACGAAAAAAAAGAGGATAGGGAATAGGAATAGGGAAAAGAGTGTGAAATATGTGACGAGGTCTGTAATATGAAAGTGATTTTCAAACTTATGAGTTAATTTAATTAAGTTATTATTGAACTGTACCTTTGCAGGGCCATCTTTCGCAAAATTGGAAAACTTGTTAAAGTTTATCAACAAGACACGTACTAAACGATATCATTTTCGTAATGTTACTTACACTGCCACCTCCTCCTCACCCCTGTTAAGGGAGTTGTAGCCAAAAACGAATTGACAAACAGATTTTGATAAAACTTTGCATATCACTTCGTAATGGTGTTTAAGAAATGAAGTTGAATTTTCATTAGCCTAGGGTACCTATGTAAAGAGAAATTAATAATTTTGGAATCGGGCTTTTAACATGTGTTCTTATGGCATCCTAACATTTTACGTCATTGAATTACTCGCCATTTTGTAATTGACAAACAGATTTTCATGAAACAACTTGTAATAGTAAAAAAATATGTAGTGAACATTTTCACTCTTTAATATTGTCCAAAGGATACTCGCAAATGCTACAAAAAATTAATTTTACGTTGAAACCATCGAAGTTTTACGATGTATTTGCCATTACGTAGCAGATGTTGGCAACACCGCGATACCCTGTAGTATTGTAGGTGAAGATCAGTCTGAATAAAACGCAACATATGATTGACGTCTATGTACACACACACTAACACGCGCGAGGCGACGTTGTCACATCAGGTACCTCGGAAGTCAAATGCAAGACAGTTTTCATTTTGACTAGCTACGTAGCGCTACAACTCCCTTAACAACTGTTTTGTGTGACCCCCTCTCCCCTTAATTTGTTAACGTAGTATATGGATGACCCCTAATCAGTTAGTACATTCTTTCAGAATTTATAAGAATACTCATTTTTCAATCTTGCAATTTTTCGTTTAATATAGCCACACTTTGAAAAATATTTGTTTTAAATTAAAGAAACCGTCTCTACAACATAATTTTCTTCAATTAATCAAAAATAACTTCAAAAGGAGGAAAATCATTTTAAATTAAGTAAAATTTTATTGGAACAAAAACCATTTCTTTCTAACAAAGAAAGTTTTTTGAGTCAAAGAAACTTTTCTTTGACTGAGAACAAATAAATATTTTTCTTTTATTCCAAGAAATTTTCTTTGAATCAGATAATCTTTTTTACGCGTGTACTTATCTATTTTAAAAGTAGTATTGTAAACTTGAATAAAAAAATTAGCATTCAAGTTTAATATTTCCCAAGTAAAATAAAAAAATTAATTTTTGAGGCTAGGGGATCTTCATTCAAAACCTCATGAATATATATAAACTTCTTGACAGTTTTCGTAAGCTTGTGTGGGACACATCAGTGATAAAGGATTTTTTGAGGGTTTATTGTATTAAAGCCCTCACTAGTGCAGAACTGCGAAACTTTGTCACATTCAAATGCATTGCAGTTTGGGGGTCCTGGTTGGATATTCAGTACACGAATTGTTTAATGATTACTCCTCCTTACTTCTATATTAATATAGCGCAATTTTACTGTCGGAAGAGTGAGCGAGCGATCGAAAGCTAGAGAGCCAGCGAGTGAGAGCGATCGCATCCACATCTTAATCTACTTATACTATTGCATAATATGTACATGTAACTACTTACAGATCTTTACGATTCTAATATATGCGACTTCCGTTTCCTTTTTCCTTCACTTACACTTCTCTTCGATCTCATTCTCATTTTGTCATTTTTCCACATCCATTCTTACATTCTTTCTCATTCGCCCCTCTAGCCCCCTCCAACTCCGTCATCCACTCCTCACTCATTCCATCCTCCCCTAGAATATTTACCACATTCTCTTGCCAGCTTTCTTTAGCTTCCATTCCTCTCCTACATCCTTCCCATACATGCTCCCATGTTTCTCCTCCCATTCACATATTCTGCACATTATGTTCTCTTCCTTTCCCCAATACATCCCCTCCCTTACCTCGTTTCCTAACCTAAATCTTGCTATTCTGGTCCATCTTCTCTCTCCCCATTCCTTTTCTAAATACTTTGGTACACCTTCCTTTTTTATCATCTTATACCATTTATTATATTTTGATTCCTCAATCATTCCCCATCTTTCCATTAACTGTCTTTCCCTGTCCCTTCTCGCCAATTCTTCATAGCTTACTCCATTTCCCTCTCCGATATCTCTAGCACTAAAAACCTCCCTCCTTTCTTCTTCCCATCTTGTTAGTTCTACCGCCCTCCCTCTCCTTTCTTCTACCTCCTTCAAACACTTTTTCGCTAACTCCCCTCCCTTCTTCTCCCTTAACTTCATCTCAAATTGCCATGCTCTCTTACCCGCTCTAGTACTTAATTTATCTCTCTGTGCTTCTTCTCTCACCATATATCCACGCGTCCTCCAGTCTACTCCTAGCGTCCACCTTATATACCTTTTTTGTAAACTCTCAATCCTTCTCCAATCTTTCTTGAACCTTCTTTTTCCTACTCCCCATATCTGTTTCATTATCCCTGCCGCTTTTTTTATCCTTTCTCTTATATGAACTCTATGACCTCCATTCATTTGCAAGGTATATCCCAAATATTTAAACTCCTTTACTTCTTCTAACTTTACTCCCTTCCATCTCCCAGTCCATTCTTTCTTTCTTCCCCCTCCTTTTCTAAACCTCATTATCTTTGTCTTTTCTACATTTACATTCAATTTTTTCCCATCTAAGTATTTCTCCAATCCTGCAATTAAGCATGTCATCCCTTCTTCATCCTCTGCCATCAACACTATATCGTCCGCGTATGCCAGTGTACATATCTTTTCTTCTCCCATCCTAACTCCTCCCCATCCCTTTCTCTTCATTTCTTCTTCTAGGTCTGAGATTAATATAATAAATAAAAGTGGGCTCAGAGGAAATCCTTGCCTTACTCCTCCAACTAACAGAAACTGTCTCCTACTTGCTCTCCTACCTTTACCCTGCTTTTTGTCTCTCTGAATATTTCTGATACTCTCTTTATTAAGCCCTCTCGTATCCCCTTTTTCACCATAACTTTTTCTATCTCGACTCTGTCCAATGAGTTGAACGCCGCCTTTAAGTCCACGAATATTGCTATCATTGTCCCTTTCTCCCTTTTAATCCTTTTATTTATCAGATAATTCAGAACATATATGTTGTCCATAACCCCCATTCCTTTTCTAAACCCTGTCTGATTCGGTGGCTCTATCTTTTTTTCCTCAACTTCTTTCTTCAATCTCTACGACAAAACAGGTACATATACTTTACACAATTTTGGCATTAGCGGCACACCCCTATAATCTTTAACCTCCTCCCCTTTGCCTTTCTTCACTGCGGGTACCACTACTCCTTCTTTCCATAACTCTGGCCACCCCACTCCTCTCCATACTCTATTACACATTACCCATGCCCATTCCTTTGGTTCTGTCCCCCCATATTTCCAGACTTCATTTAGAATCTCATCTATACCAGGTGCCTTTCCATATTTCATTATTCTTAACACCTTGCCTATTTATTCCTTTGTTATGTCCTCTTCCTCATCTCTTTCTCTACCATATTTCGCTCCTTTCCTAACTTTTCTCTCTAGCCCTCCTAGCAAATCCATACAATATTTTTCCCATTCTACCATTACAATATCCTGATTTACTTTTTTTCTTCTTTTGCTCTCTCTATTTACTACCTTCCAAACCTCTTCTTCGGTTCTAGCCTTCTCCGCCTCTTCCTCATATCTTTTATTCTCCTCCTCTTTCTTTTGATCACACAACTCAGTATACTCCTTCTTTCTTCTCCTATATTCTTCTCCACTACTTTTTTCTTTTCCCCATTTTCTTAATTCCTTTCTGACCTCCTTCTTTTTCACTTTAACTTCCTCATCCCATCCACTTCTATTCCCTTCTTTATTAACTTCTTTTTTGCTTGTGCACTCTAATCCTCTTTTTATTTCTCCTATCATTATTTCCATCTCCTCGTCCACATTTCGCTCGCCCATTTTGATTCCATTGACCAATCCCCCTTTCCTGCTCTTTTTACCTTTGCTTCCTTTTTATCCATATTGTTATTACTTTTTTCTCCCTCTATATTTCCGTTTAAGATAAACCATCCCAACTCCTCCAAGCTCTTTAACAATTTCTTTCCCTCCCCATTCAGTATCTTGTCTTTGGATTTTCTTCCTCTCTCTCATCCCCATTCCCTTCCTCCTCTATCTCCTGTTCACGCATTGAAATCCCCCCTCCCTATTATAAGCCTAATCTCTTCTTTATTTTCTTCGATCATTTCTTTCATCTCCTCTAATTTCTCCTGCATATCACCGTTCACATAAACCCCCACTATCTTCCACTTCTCCCATCTTTACCTCTTTTACTATTAATCCTTCTTTTCGTTCTTTCATCTCTTTCTTATCCTTCCCTGTTATACATTCGTTCCTGACTCCCTTCACCATTCCTCCCATTGCTCTGCCTTTTTTATTCTTCCTCTTTGCATTTTGACCTTGTAATTTGTAACCGCTTGGTAACCTTCCCCTTACTCTTTCCCATCCCTTTTCATCTAGCCACGTCTCCATCATTGCTACTACATCCCACTGTGCCAAATTTCTCATAAACTCCCTATCCTTTCTCTCCAATCCTGCTATATTCCAGTAACATATCCTCCATTCTTCCCTACCTTCGTTTCTCGTCTCTCTTTGCTTCATACTCTCCTAATTTCCAGGCACCTTATTTCTTACTATCTCTTCCCCTTCTTCGTCCCAATCCCGCCATACACCTTCTAACTGTATTGTGCCATATTTAACCCACGTTCTTTTTCCCTTACTTCTTTCCTCTTCCGCTATTTGCCTTAACTTATACTTCATATAACTTTCTACCCATTAAAATCATCCTGTCTTCTCTCCGAGCTTCCATATAAAAACTTCTTCTTTGTCATCACTTCCCTTTTATGTTCCGATTTCTTTAGCTTCACTAGTACCATTTTTTCTCCTCTTCGCGTTTCCTTTCCTACACTTCGCATTTTCTCTATCTCTACTTTAGCATCTGTCCTTTTTAGCACATTTTCCACTCCTTCTTTCAATTCGTTCCCTTCTAATCTTAGACCATTTATCACTATGTTTCTTTTTCTTTCATCTCTTTCTTTCCTTTCTAATCTTCTTTCTTTTTCCCTTACCCTTTCCCTCTAATTATTCCCACTCTCCCCTACACCAAACTCCCGTTTTGATTTTTCGATCTTCACTATCCTACCTTATAATTGTGCTACCTTTTTATTATGCTCATCCAGTTTTTCTAATCTTTGTTCTAAAATCTGCATCCTTTTTTCTAAATTTTCTCGAACTTCTTCCCATTTTCGCATCTCCTTTCTAAGTTTGGCCATTTCTTTCCTAATTTCTTGTTTTATTTCCTCTCCTCTTTCTTCCAGTCGTTTTTCGTTCATCTGTATTACCTCTATCATCATTTGACGCAATTCTTCTAACTTTAACTTTTCAAATTCTATCGGCCCTCTAGGTTCAACTTTGTCTTCCTCTTTGCCCTTGTCTTTCTCCCCCGCTCTATTCTGTTCTTTTCCCGGTGGTGTTCTGATCATTTTCGGGGTTTTCAGGGTGGACCCTACTTCTAACTTGTCTTCGCTACTTCCTCTTTCTGCTCTATCCCTCTTTCTATTTATAAACGATTCGATTGAGCCAAAACTATCTGCCCTCAGTCTCCCCCCCTCTACCGTTTTCCTATACTGACCCCTTCTTTTTGTCTCACTTTTCGGCGTGCAGAATACTTCCTCGTCTGAATCCATTAAAACATAACTTGCGTACTGCGTAGCTACCGTCACCACGGCGCTACCTCGCCCTGCTACCGTACCTTCTTCCGTGCTTCTCTCTCCCTATCCCTCCCTGTCGCCGCTACTCGGCTGCACCTGTCTCCCCACCTTGCTCCTCACGCTAAACAAACTAACCTCTCAGCCTACCCATAACAGTCTGAATCTCTCAAAATATCACACAACTCTTCACTTTAATTATTTTAAACTTACAAACCCTCACTCACAAAACCCTCCAACACACTCGTCCCATCAACTCACCTCAAATTCCACTGCAAACTCACTACAATTAGCACCAGTCAATTAACGCTATCTAACACTTCCATGCCGGAAACGGAAGCCGTTTAATTATTACTTTTAATACTTTAAAGTTAGTGTGTATACTTCATACGTTATCACCTGCAATTTAAGCACGTCAAACTTTGCAAAAATGAAACTATAGTCTCTACTAAAAAGTGTGTTTTCTCAAAAAAGATTAGAGAGCCCAAATTATTAAACTTTCTAGCATCAGTAATGGAATCTATATATCGTGTCTCAGTTGTCTTAAGCATCCATAATACCAGATTGCACCTACATCTTTTCAGCTAACTCGACTTTTTCTGTTTCAGAAAATAGATCATTATAATTTAATGTTTAAAACTTAGTGTAAGTATGAACGGAGAAAAAAATCGATGTATAATAGCAAGTTGAGCTATTTCTATCAAAGTATAAAGTTTTAACCTGTAAAATTGGCCTCAAGTTCGTGCTGTATTTGCTTTAACTCGTACAATTTTAGCATGGCAAGTCCCTACACTACCAAAGCATAAAGCGCATGGTAATACAGCTTTAGCGTACGCTTTAGAACTAGTATCGCCGTGCTAGAAAAGCTTTCACTTAACCGTGCTATCGTTGCACGATACCCTTGCGATTTCAGTATGGGTTTGAAAGTACATTTTTTAAACCAATATAAACTTTAAAAAACCAAATTGTGCAACAAAATTTCACAAGAAGGCTTAAAAAGAATTATGTTCCTCAAAAAACTGTTTTTTTTTTTAATAATCAAGAAAATCAATTTATGCAAAATAATTGCACAAAAAAGTTAAAATAAGAGAAATATGTTTTCAAATAACATTGTAAAACGGCTCATTAGAGACAGATATAGGACAATTGAAAAAAGAGGAAGAAAAAAGAAGGAGACATCTCTTATAACGGAGGTCTTAAGCCACGCCTACCAGCGCTTGCTGTGTAGCAGGTATGGTGAGAGAATGTAGAGCGCAAGAAACTCATGCTGAAATGGCAAGGGTTCCTTGCAATCTCAGCACGGTCAAGTGATATGGTTTTCTCGTTTGGCGAGACTGCTCCTAGTGTGCATGAAATGTTTAACTTTCTTAGCATAAGGCATTACTACGGTCGGTTCGGGAGCACTACTACCTTACCGACCTAGACCGTCAATGTATAAACGAAGTAGTCAAATCCTATCGGTAGATAATTGGTACGAACTTGCGGTATAACTTTCTAGAAATTTCTACACAGGTCAAACTTCCGGTTCAAACTTTCTAGAAGATCAATAAATATTGGATGTAGTCTCTAACGACTCCACAAGAAAGATCAATCGATATTCTCAACTTCCACCTAGAATGGTTCTAGAGACATCGACGCAGTTAATCATAATGACCGCTCATTCTCCTTACCCCTTAATCTATTTAGATTCTAGAAAGATCGATCGAAGTTTCTGTAAGATTCGTTGCTCATGGGGCTCTTGCCTGCATCAAATTTCTGGAACCGTCGATATGTGATCTCTTCATAAATTCTAGAAAGCTCGATTAATTCAAGTACGTGTAAGGATACAGGTTCTCTTTATCAAATTTTCTAGAAGCATCGATATTGGATGTAATCTTTACCTGAATCCTAGAAAGATCAATCAAAGTATGTAGATTGTTTGATGCAGGAAATCTCGAAAGCAATAGCCCCTTCTAGAAAGTTCCCTCGTTCTTTCTCGACTGTAGGTAAAGATTACACTGAACAGGGCTTCGCAGTATATAAGGCTGCAGAGATGAATTCTACAACATTTAGGGTTGTGCAGTAGGCTTCTATGAAACATACGGATGCGTACAACATTTCGGTGGTATGCAAGGTCGGAGAGTAAAGTTCTGGACTACATATATCTGCGCAGGGCATTTTAGAGTACATAGAGCTGTGAAATGCACTTCTATGATACTTATGGATGCGCAGTAGACTTATAAGGTACATATCGATGGTTCCTAAAAGAAACTACGCAATTCGTGGCGGCCGATAGAAAATACGTATCTGGCGCGCTCTAAAGTATGTAGAAAATTATATATACTTAGTATGGAGCGCGCCAGACACGTATTTTCTATCCGCCGCCGCAAGTTGTGCAGTTTCTTTTAGGACCCATCAATTTGAATGCGCAGTACTGTTTGGTGGTGCACAAGGCTGCAAAGTGGACTTCTACAATACTTATGGATGCACAGTAGATTTGTAAATGTTATATAGGCTTGTGTGGATTTTCTATACATTGAAATTTCTAGAAGGTCTGACATATGACGCGTGGTTTCCATACGCCTTCTAGTTCTAGAGACATCGACGCAGTTAACCTTCATGCGTTCGCGCCAACTTGAGTCACACGGGCGATCGCGCGACGGTCCGTTGACCGTCCACGTTTTTTCATGATTATCATGCTGTTTTCTCTACTTTTCGTGAATTATGTACTGCCGTGAAAGCAAAGAAACTCTGATACAACTCGGAAAACACCTTCTTTATCAATATTCTTTATTTAGACAATATATATTTAGCCACTTGAAAAAAGTACATAATTTGACACTTGTAACTTGAAACTACAATATAATCAACTTAGGTGGCACAGAAAAAAGGAACTTTTGGAAAAAAGTTAGCCATTAGCATATAAAAAGTAGGAAACATGGTAAAAAAGTAGTCAACGAAAGTAAAAAATTACAAAATACGTAGGTAGGTATCATTTTAGTTTCCCAAGATCATTCAGTCTGTTTCCTTGCGTCTCCGTGTTTGGAACTGTTTCAAGTGGGATGAGGGGGGGTGGGTCAATCTAACTTGTGCCGGAAATAGCAGTCGTGAATGTAACTAAAGAATACATGCCCCTCCAATCTCACCCAAAGCTCACTGGTGAGCGCGATATTCGAAATTCCAAAAACGCGGTCACTTGACCGTCCACGCGAACGGTTGAGGGTTAAAATGATTGCTCACTCTAATTTCAAACGCTCGGAGAAACAAGATCGCGCGAAATTTGAAAATGCAACCCAACGATATGTGTCCAGTGCTGAAATTTGATATCAACCCAACGATGCTTGAATAAAATCGAACGTTGAAAATGCAGCCCAACGTCGTCTGTGATTGTCCACCGCTGACAGTAAGCGATATTTAGATGTAGAGTCTTACCCAACAATGTTTGTAATATTTAACGCCGGAAGGAAAGATACCGAATAAAATTTAAAATCAGCTTAACTAACTGAATGATCTTAAATAAATCTTCAATCGATGTTAAATTAAATGTTTGGTTTATTCAAGAAACAAGACTAAGCCTAATTTACAAGAGAAAATCTTAACCTACAATGTGATAAAAGAAAACGTAGTTAAAACATAAATTCACAATGGTTATAAAAGTCTTTGAGCGTTGAGTTGCTCAAGGAAGTATCTAAAGTATTAACGCTTTCAGTCATATCTTCATCATCATCATTGTAGTCGGGTTTACTTTCAGCGTAATGCCTGATAGTTGGCTGATCCCGAGGAGTCATGAACCAGGTGTTGAGAGCTAGAGCATTTCGAACTGCACAATTTGCATTCCAGCATTGAAGGGGGTGTTTGCATCTTGTTAAAACTGAGCTGCACAATTCTTTCAACGGAGGATCGCCCAGATCTTCCAGATTATTTACATTTTGCACGTACTGTTCCAACCATTTTTTCTTTTCCAATCCTTTAACGTGGACTGCACTTGCGCCACCTAGTGTATCTAGAATTATAAGCCTCACTTCTTCATAGGGTATGTCACCGGAAGTCCATTCCAAGCCATGGTAATTGTGCGTCAACCATAAATTCTCACTCTTGTATATAGCAGGCAGCGATTCCCAATAGTAGGGTGGTTCAAAGAGGTAGACCACAGGTTGAGCGTCTTCCTGCAGGGGAATCATAGCCAACGCCTTCAAGACGAACTGGTTGATGGGCTTCTTGAAACCTTGTACATACATCTACGATGAACTCCATATCGATGAAAACTGGACTCTATTGCTGAAATAATCTCTCCTTTATACCTTTTCTCGCCACCACCACCATTGGTATGCCCCTACCACTGACATTACCCCCACCACTATCATCTTAAATCAACTTTTTCACGCTACCACTAAGGGGCTCGTACCGAATAATATGGTCATGTAGAATTAGACAGTAGGCTGCAGACTCAGCAGGGAAATTGTGTGCAGATGCAAATTGTAGACGAACGTTCACGGAAGCTTTTTTGAGAAACTCATTTTGTTTTGAGCAATCAATGACACTGGGAGGAGCATACTGCTGGAAATCACTTTT
The DNA here is from genome assembly GCA_932195095.1 of Andricus curvator. Lineage (NCBI taxonomy): Eukaryota > Metazoa > Arthropoda > Insecta > Hymenoptera > Cynipidae > Andricus > Andricus curvator. Next base: position 50,584 of record CAKNYM010045640.1, on the reverse strand, counting down.
CTTTAACATTTGTTCAGGCTCTTTACCGTAGCAGGCTGCCTGAAAGTTTGCATACATTTCATACAGTAGCGCAAACTGATTATGGCCAAAGTCCAAATTCAAATTACCGTATGGATAGTACTGTGAATTGAGGAATACCTTGACATTGGTTATAGTGCAGTGATCAAAGCGATTAGCATATCTGGCTAGCCTATCCTTTCTACGTGACTGGAAACCCAATATAATGTACCGTGGTTCTTCCAACTGAGTTTATGTTTTCACAGTCCATATAGGTCTTGTGGTGTTGGGAAGCAGGGGGCATTCATACAATTCCCATGAGCGAAAACTCATGGTTGTGAGAAAATATTTTGCAGTAAAGTTCAGCAACTGTATTTTTTGCTGGTCTGAAGCGATTACATATGGTATCATCCACTTCACTTCATGAATTGAGATCTTAAAATGCTCTTCGTTTCCTGGCTGTTTTCGTTCCTGAACAATGACATTTAAGTCACTGCGCGATTTTGTCAGGACAAGTTCTTGCTTTGCGTTTACAACGATCTTTCGATAGTCTTCAGCAAATCCTAGGATCATACTGAGTGGGATAGTGACATCAAAGTATCCCTCATCATTGCTTAGACATCCTGTTCCTCTCGAATTGTTGAGCCATCCTGCATTCTCCATCAAATTAATTTGTCCAGGGGTAAGTGAGACGTAGTTTTTTATGGTGCTAGTGAGACCAAAATTTTGGTAGCGATCAATCTTAATACCATTGAGTTCATAGCGAACTTCATCAAACTGATAGCAGATGGCATTGCTCACTAGTATTGTACCAGTAATATCTGTAAGTCCATCACGCCTTGTTAGTCTTCCATACACATGCCGTGAACTCTTGCTGGGTAGTATACACAAATCTTGATGCTGGACAGCAATTCGAATTTCATCACTGTTGTTGATACCAACGGCGATATCACGCTGAAAACACCAGTTCTCGTAAGATCACTGTAGTTAAGCATTGTTGGGCGCGGTTAGTACTTGGATGGGTGACCGTCGTGGGTGTGGTGGGCCCACATTGATAGTAAATATCCACCTAGAAACACTACCCGAATCGGGTAGTGAGGCAATGAACTTTCGAGTTCGAACTGCTAATCAATGTATGTATGTATGTTGAATGATGATGAGGTATAAGGCTGATGTGCATGAATCTCATAGTGAGCTATAGACTCATCAAATCTCACTGGTGTATGAATGTTTGGTATTTGTTCCCTTTTCGTTGCAACAAAAGGAGATGATAAGTATTTTAAATGGGCACTTTAGTTTCTTTTTCCATGAGGTTTGATCTTCAGACCATGCTGTGTCAGAAAAAGTACGTTCTGAGGTGTTAGCTCCTTGTCTGCTGCTTGAGAACTGGTTTGCATTTGACATGTTGATGCTCTTATATAGACTGCTTTGCGATTTTTCACGATACCCATTATGATGATGATTATAACCTTATAATACTATAATAATATAATATATAATATATATATATATATATATATATATATTAAATATAATAATATATAATACATATAATAATATAGATAATATATAATATAATATTATAACCTTATAATAAAATACCCACGTTATAACCTCTTCTCGGAAATTCACCAAGTCACCGTCCTGATCAACTATGTGGAGTTGAATTTGATGTATTGTCTTCCCGGCGATTGGAAGGTAAAAGACATGTGACAGCACTTCAGCGATCTTATATCCTGGTGGTACAACAGGAAAGAATTCATGAATCGTGTGCACTTTGCGATTATTTATGCAAGCTCCCGTAGTGATATTGCACTCAACTCGTAGAGTATTCACTTTGAGAAGAGCCACTGGTAGATGAGAAGTATGAGTCTTATTGGCTTCAAGAATACGGGGTGTGAATCCCAACAATCGTCCAATAAAATCGTGAGGTTGAAATTTTACTTAGCGATCACACTTTATTTCGCTGCGTAATGTGTTATTATTTGACCGAATGTTTATTGTAATGCTATCAACTGCTAGAGCCTTCTGGATATAACTCTCAATGTCTTCAGTCTCATAGCTACCTGTAAGTATGGTCACCACTTGATCACCTACATAGATTTTATTCTTTCCAGTGTCAACGTTAGGAATCGCATTAAATGTGAGCAATTCTACAAGTCCACGTGCATAGTCGTTGTAAGGAGAGAGTTCTATTGGTGGAAAATACTCTTGAGTCTAGCACAGAAGAGTTTGCTGTTGCCGTGAGAGTAAATGATTCTTCCATGATGATTTTCTTCTCTGTACTGACTCTAGTCCGTTCATCACACACTCTTATATAGACAGTATTTATCTTGTATATGCAGTTGTCCAGATATAAATTTTAAGCACAAGTGTCCACATTCAACACTGTCATAGTCCTGATATCTGTCATGATTGTACTTTATCACGCTACCATAACTTACCCAGTGGGTACGAGGGCCGTAACTATCATCAAGATTTACAATAGCTGACTCAATTTGGCGGGGTCCCTTTACTGGTAGTTGATTGCGCATAAATACTTCACGAAAATGTGAAATCTTTATTGCTTTAGCATACTTGTACAAATCGGTATCAGTGAGTGCATGGTGAGGTAGCTTCACTGCAAGTTTTTTGGCACCTGTCTTAGACGAAGTCCCTGTCCTTTTCGATAAGGTTTGATATGAAGACCTAATCCTTTTCTGTAGGGTTTTAGGTGTAAACCTCTTCCTAGAGCAATGGCCTCCATTGACTTGTTATGCCGTTGAGCTTCTACCAGTTGTTGCTTGGCTGCGCTAGCATCGTTTACTGCCTTAGCTACACCTGCTGCTCCACCAGTAAGAGCGCCAAGTGCACTTAGACACAACGGGTGTTGAATAATGTACACGGCGTTGAATATTTTCCGTTCAGTGAACATGAAGATGTAATACAACCAAGTGAGGCTCAACCAAATTCTGTAATTGTCTTTGATGATGTGGCTCATGTTGAAAGTTTTTACTTATGCCAAACTTGCGCTCGAATTCCTAAACATGTGGTTCGAGATAATGTCAATCTGTTGATACTTTTCAAGCAGGATGAATGGAATTGAGGACATGTGTATGACGATCATGTGAACACTGACATGAGTTATTCTCAATTTCGAGACTTATGTTTAGCATGTTGGAATACTGACAAGTATGGATTTGTTGTCATTGGCAAGGACAGTGATCTCAACAAGGGTAGTATAGAAAAGGATTTGACTGTTTTATCTCTCTATAAATATAAGTTATGTGGTGGAAATCATATCATTATGTATTGAGTTATATGAGTTATATTGAGAGTCAAAATGTCAAAGTTTAACAAAGAGAAGGAGATGCTCCGTCAAATCGCAAAAGCTAGTGAGGCGATTCGACGTAATCATCGAATGCTCAAAATGGGTAAGAAGCTACTGAAAAAATAATGAGTGAAACATTTAAGCCAACAGTCATACCGCTGCAGAAACTGGTTGATATATCTAATCCTTCAATTAAGAAGGAAGTTGAACAAAATCAGCCTGTAAAGAAAAAAGGTGTGGATGAGGAGGACGATAATGATTCGTTCATGGCTGCTGACGTTGAAGAAGAGCAAGATAAAACTATGCTTGAAGAAGTTGCTACATCCGAGCTTGCAAAATAAAAAGCAGTATTTAGATATGGTTTATGGTATGCGTAAGCTCAGTGATGACAGCCTTATATATATACCATTAAACCATTTCCCTTTCAGGGTAGGCGTGACACTACCCGATTCGGGTAGTGTTTCTAGGTTTTTCTTGTAGTTATAAATAACTACAAGTGTGGGCTCACCACACCCACGATGTGCCAACAGCACTCATGTCAGTATTCTTGAATGGTCACCCATCCAAGTACTAACCGCGTCCAACGCTGCTTAACTTCAGTGATCTGACGAGAACTGGGGTTTTCAGCGTGGTATGGCCGTTGTGATAAACCTATTAGTTTTGAGGGACAATATATTCATGTTAATGATAAACAGTATCTGAAAAACATTGGTCTGCTTGAACTGCTGTTTAGAAAAACTCCCGAAGAGTCATTCATAAGCACTGATAATCTAAAAAATTATAAGGAAATATTGATTGCTACAAATGCACAAAAGAATAGGTACAGCTTGAAACAGTTCAGAATATTTGAGAATTTAAAAGTAATAATATCGATTCAAAATGAGAGAAAAATATTTATATTACGCTACTGAATGACCTCTCAGAAATTCCTAAACGAAAGGGTGATACATATATATCTTAAGAATGTAGATATTACATGAAACGAGTGCGAATTGAAGGAAAATTGATCATTGTGTGCGCATTCATTAATGAAAAAGAGGGGATGAACGGGTCTGATGAATGGAGAGAGCCACTCGATATGAGGACGGATCGAAGAAGAGCGCTCTGCGTTCGATACCGATAACGACAGGTGCTTTTGCCAGGACGGGCTCCTTGCACTTTGCTAACAGCTCCAATTCGGTCACAGGTCGGGATTTACGTGCGAAACAAATCCCCTGTCAGTGGTTTAGGGAATGCCCAGGATGATAAATAATATGTTTATTAAATGATTTAAATTTAAGGAAAGTTAACACAACAGAATAATGGCAAATATTATATAGAGCGAGAAAGAGTTAATTATTTTTGACCCAGTTTTCATATGGGAGCTCAATAATTAACTTCTTGAAGCGCTCACGTAATAAAATAAAATGCCATCATTTTCTGTTCTGTGATAAACAAAGTGAAAAATGTGTAAATCAAGCGATTCGTAAGAAATCAAAGAAAGAGATTCTTTTTTTAACCCGTCTAAAATATAGGGACTCAAAAATCCGTTCTAAAACTTTTCTTAATTATTAGCAACTGATTGCTCATTGTGTTGCTTATTCTAATATCTAGAAAATCCATTAAATGCAATTGAGGATTGCAAACAAGTGAAACATAATTGGATTTTCAACCTGTATTGGAGGTCATCCAATGCATTTTATAAATTTACAAACTGAAATGGCATTTTACTTTTAACTCGCGGAATTGAACTAATAAAAATGTGAAAATCCTGGACATTCGGAATTTAACAGAAAATTAAAATCAGTGAGGTTTGCAATAACCAATATTGAGAATCCGAAATAGTGGATAAGAAGCTAAATCAGATCAGAAAGAAATCTTCAAAAATCTCCTTTCGCTTTTGTGATCCCACATTCTTCTTTCTTATTACGTTAAATTACTTAGAGTTGAAATCTTAATCGTGGTCGCTAATAAAATCTTTTATTTCAGGTTTAATGCTCTTTCACGAATGGTGCCGATGTACATATTCCGGACCAATTTCCTGAACGGAGTACCGGCCGAGATATCAAGTACAAGAACTTTATAGCAAAAATGTTCAACGTATCACGCAGACGTTCCTCAACTAGTGGAGGTTCCCTACCACAGTATACGATAGCAAGAAAAAATGTAAAGACTGACTACGTCTCCTGGGACGACCCTAACGAACTAGTTGATCGTCTTCGTCTAATTCTAGAGTCTCAGGCAGCAGGCAACCCGAGTCACAACAATGAAATTATATCAATCATTGAGGAACTGCGGGAAGGTGAAATCATATATGAGGAGTGAACTCATGACGCTATCGTCAGGTTCACGGTGAGTATCGATGTGTTTGGACGTCACCTAGATCGAATCGCTGCAGCAAGCCGTGCACCTCCTGGTGTTGGATTCAAGATCACCTCCGACGGCAATTACGACGTAGACGGCAAGAGAGTTTGTAACGTTAGCGAAGCCAAAGAAAAATACGATGCATTCAATTTAGGACTTGTACAACGCATTGTAAAAAACGAGATACGTACAGTGTATCAAGCAACATCATCTTTGCGAACAGAGATGGACAATAATAATTTGATGATACGTTACGTATACTCGAAGAATCAATCAATGAGAAACTGAAAAACCTGCAGGTTAACACTAACAAGATTTGTCAGTCCGTAACACTGAACTCATTGCTCATTTGGAAGCTTGATTAAACGCACTCGAGAATGGACAACGAGAAATTGGCAGTAGTCACAGAACTGCATATACCTGCTAGAAAGAATTTTTCACGTCGTCGTGTGCAAATTCGTGGTATAGACCAGACGTGGCAGGCAGATTTGGTTGAAATGCTACCCTATGCCCGTGAGAATAATGGCTACAAGTATTTACTTACCGTTATAGATATTTTCTCCAAGTACGCTTGGGCGGTTCCTGTTAAAAGCAAGAGTGGTCCAGATGTCACTTCAGCAATGCAATCTATACTTGTACAGGGTGGTGTGAAAAAAAACTTACATACACATGAAGTATCTCTACTCAACGCATAGCAATCTAAAGGCGTCAATCTCTGAACGATTTAATCGCACGCTCAAGAATAAGATGTGGCCTGTCATCTCCAAGTACAACAATACCAAAGATCGATCAATCGGTATGAAGCCAAAAGATGTAAATGCCAAGGATGAAGAAAAGCTGATGGAACGCTTAAAAGAACTACGAAATATACCCAAGAGGAGACAAAAGCTCAAAGTTGGTGACAAAGTTCGAATCAGCAAGCACAAGCACGTTTTTGAGAAAGGCTACACTCTCAACTGGACAACCGAGATATTCACTGTGGATCGAGTTATGCCCAAGAAGCCAGTGACGTACAGGCTTAAATACTATCAAGAAGAACCCGTTGCTAGCGGATCTTATGAACCAGAACTCCTTAAAGTTAAGCATCCAGACATATACCTTCTGCAAAAAGTAATCAAGAAGCGTGGTAACAAAATTATTTGTAAATTGGTTGAGTCTTGATAGCTCACACAACAGCTGGATAGATCAATCTGATATGTAATCAACTGTGTGTAATGTTCAATCAACTTTATGCAATGTTGAAGCAACGTTGAATCGATGTGGAAACAACGATAAAGCAATGTTGAATTAATGTTGACCCAATGTTAAACCAACTATGAACTAATGTTGATACAACGATGAATCAGTATCAAACCAACGATGAACTAAAGTTGATACAACGATGAATCAGTGTCAAACAAACGATGAATAACTGAGTGATAAAACTAACCATAAACTTATGTATTAAAATTATATCAATTCTACGCTTGTACTAACTAGATGTAAGATTCTGATGAATAGAAAAGCAATTCATACACATATATATGTTGTCTTTTATTCAGTTAAATCCTGATAACAACTATTTACAAAATAGTTACAATAAGAAAACCTCTAAAGCACTATTCAAAACTAATCTTTTACATGAAGATCTTAAACTTCCATATCAACATCGCTAAGGACGTCGTCATCATCATCATCAATATCCATAATTTTGTAATGATCCCACGCGAGAGTATCAGTTCTACTTTTTAATAATAATCGATTATCGTCATAAGGACTCAGCGCAATTTGTATGTGTTTAATGGTTTCAACGTTGTGCAGTCTAGATCTGATTGCATATTGCGTTCTAGATTGTACAATCGAGTTACATAGGCATTCCGTATAGTCATTGAAGGTGATTGATTTCTTGAAGACATTAGATTTCACCCCTTTTGCTTTTTTAACAAAGTCTTCTCGCCGTTTACGCGAATACTGTACATTTTGGTCCGGAAGCCAACAAATTCCGTAATAATTTGATCTGATCATTCATCTTTCATTATCCTCAAAACTTTCTTGTTGGTTTGCCGCATTCCAAAAATATTGTCTGGAGGATAGTCTGACGTATCGAATTGACATACATTGTTTTTCATACCCTCTTTCATATCAGCGTAAATGTCATCACATTTAACTTCCTATATCAAGCTGTCTGTATCGGTGTATATTAGTTTACAATTTTTACCACATTTTTCGCACATGTAGCCGTAGTTGAAGTCATAGATCAGGATGTTAGATACATCAAGCACTGAAAGCCCAACATAGATCGGTTTATTGAATAGGACTTCAGTTTTCCAAAATTCAATAGCCACCAGATGTTCACTTAATACTGCTCGGCTGTGGAAATTTTGTTTGGCTATGCGGGCTTCAGCTCCATATCTACCCTCCCACTTTGTCACGAGTTTAACATTAACATGTTTTCATACGTTCTCCATTGTTTTCTCATAAACTGCATTATTCATCAATTTGCATAGGTTCTTTTCAAATTCATTCTTAGCGTTTGTTCTGAGGTTAGTATTGAGATCAATATATTCTTTAAGCCATGTACATTGATGAAATTTAAGAACTCTATGAATTTTGACAAGTTTGAGACCATTAGCTAATGCATGTTTGAGAGCCTGGATCTGGACAGAACGGCAAGTCATTGTGTGCATCATGGAGTTCGGCTCGATAATCCAAATCTACTTCTAGTATGTAACCAATAGGTGAATCATCAGGAAAATTCAAGTCAAAATTTTCCGTAACCCACTCGAAACCACCATAAGGGAGTGATTGCACCATTGCCCAGCATTGGCAAGCATGTTCGTTGCAGATACTTTGTTCCTCGCCGACAGTTCGGAAGACCATATCCGTCGGATGAGACTTTTGTATCTGCATCGAAGAGTATCCTTTATAGATGTCACGTCCTGAATGCGGCTCTGTGGCACGCCCAGGTATGTATAGGTCTCTTCAGCGCAAAGGTGTCGTATAGCGCTTCTGTCAACGAGCTCAGAATCTTCGGGGATGCCGTTAAGTTTTCCTTTCTTCAAATTAACCTTGATGCATTTCTCTAACCCGAACTCCATTCCAATCTCTTGAGTGTACTCTTTGACCATTTTTAGAGCTAGATGTAGTTTCTCTTGATTTCTAGCATAGATCTTAAGATCATCCATGTAAAATACATGAGTGACCTTATGCTTTCGGTTTCCAGGTTTGCCGCAGAGGTACCCTTCGGAATGGCGAAGTGCGAGAGAGAGTGGCAATAATGTGAGGCAAAAGAGGAAAGGGCTCATGGTGTCGCACTGAAACACACCTCTCTGAAAGGTGATACTGTTAGTGATCACACGATGTTTTCCAGATGAGATAGTAAATCTGGTTTTCCAAAGCAGCATTAATCTCTCCATGCACCTCACGATGTGTGGATGAACCTTTATGCTTTCCAACAGACAGATGATAAGTCTATGGGAGGTTGAATCGAAAGCTTTCCGGTAATCAATCCAGGCCATCGATAGAAATCGCTGATAGGATGCTGCGTCTTTACAGACATCTATCGATGAGCAAGTTCTTCCGACATCCTGCCACGCCTTTCTTTGAGCCGCGTTGTTCATACATCACTCGCCACACAGGTCCAATTTTCCAAACAACCCTAGCATTTAGGATAGCTGTGAAGATCTTATACAGTGTTCAGACAAGTTATTGGCCTGTAATTCTTAGGATCAGCTAAGTTGCCCGTCTTCGGCAGGAGCACTGTGCGCTCTTCCACCAACCACTCCGGAATAAGCTCTTCCGACTCTAGATATGAGGTGAAAATTCGGTCCAGATGCTGGTGGGTTGAAGGAAACTTCTTCCACCAGAAGGTCTTCATACCATCTGGTCCCGGAGCGGAATAGTTCTTCATGCCTCTTAATAAGTTTTTTACCTCCTCGGTAGTGACAGGTGGGCATTCCTCCTCAGCCGTTATGAGGGCATTGCACAGCTCTTTGAAGCTATTTATGTTCTTTGAGCCTTCTTCAAGTGGATGTTGGACTTCGTAGACTTCTCTCCAAAATGCTTCGACCTGCTCTGGTTTGGGCGGATGGTCGACAGTAACTGGAGGGTCTTGGAAGAGTCGAGATGGGTCAGACAAAAACTGTTGATTTTCTCTGACCCACCTCTCTCTTCGCTCTAGACTTCTCCTAGCGTTAGATAGTACTCGTATTCTGTCAACAATATGCTGCCTGATGTTCAGTAGCTTTGACTTGTTGATTGTGTGATGACGGATCCGCAGTTCGCGCGCGAACTGTCGAACTTTCGCAGTGAAAGTCCTGCCAGATGTTATGTAGTCAATCACACACTGAATGCGGGACGCGTACTGTCTTGCCCAGCCTATCTTTGTGCTGAGTTGATGCATTCGTCTTTTGGTCTTATGAACAACCGTTGGTTTTGTTTTACGGTCTGCATCTGCCAAAGTTCTCGCTGCATTGTACACACCACAATTGATAGTCCAGAGGTCGGATTCTTCGGAAAAATCTCCACGTAGCTCATCATCCAGTTCAGTCAGATCTTTGGGCTTGGGAGAAACCTGAATGTTGATGTTTCTCCGGGTATATATATATAACCCCTTCTCCGGAGTTCCTCGGCACGGTTTCGCAGACGTTTTTGCGAAAAATCCGAGAGCTCTGGGTGTTTCTCGCACTACAGAGCATGCAGTCGCGCCATGTAACCTTTTCGTTCAGGGGCCATACTGGTATCATAGCACTCCAGCAGGTCGTTCCTGAGTCGATCCGTCCACCTAAAAGTAATGAGATTCTGCCGGTCAATTGAATTGACTCCGTCTTGATGGCTCCCCCAACTCTAGGATAGCCGGCATTGTTGTCCGACCCATTGTCGGGAGCCCTGCGCGTTCGATTGTTTTGAACCGCACTTCCTACAACTATGTTTGGTGTTGTCATTGTTGTTTCCACAAGCAGCTAGGGAAAAGGGTTTGTCCATCCTTATAGAGCCCCGCGTGCAAGGATGAGGCTGATACTATGAGAGGTCAGCCGCTATACCAGAGTCACCGTTTGAGACACCTCACCTAGGTGCCATGCAGCTTTCGGCACGGTTGTTACGCCTTCGCTTAGGGGTTATTCCTTCGGGACCATCCCTGGAAAATTTTCCGCGACTGCTTATTAATTATTGTAACCATATTCAGCAGAAACCCTTGGTACAGGGACCCTCTATCTGCAACCCGAGGACGCGTTCGGTGGCTTTGTCATAGGCCCTTCGGTTCGATTCCCAAGGAATCAAAACCGAATACTGAATATATGTGTATATATATAGATATATACATATATATATATATATATATATATATATATATATATATATATATATACCTTTAATTGCTCCGTTTATGGTGCTGCGAGAACTTTGGGTGATTCAAATCGAAGGCTGAAACCGACGATGGATGAAAAGACCAAAAGACGCTTGCATCAACTGAACAAGAAGATTGGATGGGCAAGACAGAATGCGTCCCGTGTTCAATGTGTGATTGACTACATAACATCTGGTAGACCGTTTACGGAAAGGGTTCGAAAGTTCGCCCAAGAACTAAGGATCTTGAATCACACACTAAACAAGTCAAAGCTGCTGACAATCAAGCAGCATATTGTTGACAAAATACGGCTGTTATCTGACGCAAGGAGGAGAATACAGAAGAGGGAGAGATGGATCAGGGAGAATCAACCGTTTCTCGCTTACCCATCGCGCCTCTTCAGCGATCTACCTGTTTCTGTCAAAAATCCACCCAAGCCCAAGGAGGTAGAGACTTTTTGGAGAGAGGTGTACAAGATCCCGAAAACACTAGAGTTGAAAGAAGATACTGACAATATCATCCGCTTCAAGGAGATTTGCGACAACCTCATAAAATCTGAGGCGGAATGTCCATCAATCACTGCCGAAGAGGTGAAAAAAGCACTCAGAAGCACGAAGAACTTTTCCGCTGCTAGACCAGATTGTATCAAGAACTTTTGGTGGAAGAAGTTTACTTTTACACACCAACATTTGGCAACAGGATTGTTCGACGAATTGAGCCTGTATGGCGAGAGATGTACGAACAACGTGGCTCGAAAAAAGGTGTAGCAGGCTGTCGAGAGAACCTGCTAATTGACAGGTGTGTCTGTAAAGACGCTGCAGCCCATCAGCGCGTCCTGTCAATGGCCTGGATTGACTACCGGAAAGTTTTCGATTCAACCTCTCATAGACTTATCATCTGTCTGTTGGAAAGCTTGAAGGTACATCCACGCATAGTGAGATGCATATAGAGATTGATGCCTCTTTGGAAAACTAGATTTACTATCTCATCTAGAAATTATCGTGTGACAACGAACAACGTCACCTTCCAGAGGGGCGTCTTTCAAGGTGATACCATGAGCCCTTTGCTTTTTTGCATCACACTTTTGCCTCTATCTCTCGCACTACGAAATTCTCCTGGATACCTCTGTGGCGACACTAATCAGCGCGAGCATAAGGTCACTCATGTATTTTATATGGATGACCTGAAGATCTATGCCTCTGGGAAAAGCAAACTTCAAACTGCTATAAATATTGTCAAGAACTACACAGGAGAGATTGGGATGGACTTTGGCTTGGACAAGTGTGCCAAAATTCATCTGAAGAAAGGAAAGATTACTGGCGTTCCCAAGGACCCTGAGCTTGTGGATATAAGTGTTATCAGACATCTTAATACTGGAGAGACCTATACATACCTGGGCGTGCCTCAAAACCGCATTCAGGACGTAACATCAGTGAAGGAGTCTCTCCGAAGCAGATGCAAGCATCTTCTTCGACAGATTTGGTCTTCCAATCTGTCGGCGTTGAACAAGGTATCTGCGACTAACATGCTTGCCGTCCCGGTTCTACTCTACTCGTTTGGGGTAGTTCAATGGACGAAGAACGAGCTTAAGGCCCTTGATGTCATTACACGTAAGATCATGCATATGCATAAAAGCTTGCCTATCAATTCGTCAGTTCCGCGATTATATATTTCACGCCGTCAAGGCGGACGCGGACTTCTGAATCTCCAGTGTCCTTATAAGCGGATTGTTTTAAGTACAGCTTACATCGTTGCGAATGGTAGAGATCCTCTCCTAAAGATGGTTGCGAAGGAGCGTTCCTTTAGAAAAGCCGCGGAGCAAGCGGCCGAGACCCTTGGCCTGAATTTTAACATCAGAAGTGAAGAAAGTGCATTACTTCATCTAGATGCTTCACTTCTAAAAACCAAATTGAAGAAAGCAGAGGTTGGAAATTTTCACCAAGAGCTACTCGACAAGAAAATGCACTGAAACTTTCACAGAAATGTAGAAAAACAGTCCTTGTCGAAGGAGCAAACTTTTGCTTTCCTCAAATCATCAGGGCTTAATTCAGGTACAGAGGGCTTTATTTTCGCATGCCAGGACGGTGTCATTTCCACCTTAGGATACCGTGAACGCATTTTATGTCAAGAAGTTCCCAGTGATAGGTGCAGAGCGTGTCATGCACACGCTGAGTACCTAGAACACATACTATCAGGGTGTGCGACCCACGTGGGAACGACGTATATCTACAGACATAATGCGGCCCTAAGAGTGCTTTATTACCATCTTTGTCACTCTTACAGTGTTGGCCGCGACCCTGCCCTGCCGAACGCTCCAAGGGAGATAGAGTCGATTGTCCGAAACGAGAAGTGCCAAATTTTCTGGAACTACGATTTTCGGGCAGCAGCCTCCGTTGCGCACTCGAGGCCTGACATTGTTCTCTAAGACTTCGAGAAACGAACTATATTCGTGATCGATCCCAAAATATGCGGTACAAGTAATTGTGCTTGTGATAGGTGCTCTCGGAGGTGCGAATCTATCACTGGATCGTAACCTTAAAGCCATACCCGCGTGCCAAAAATATGCCAAAGCACTTGCGAGATGGATGCAGAAAGCTGTCATCCTTGGGTCGCTTCGTGTCCTCAAGACACACGAGGGTTTCGCCGGCCTGTCGTTGTGATTTCGTCGTTGCCTATGACCACCCATCTCACGGTTGTGAGATATGGCCATACGTGTGATTTACCGCGGTGCTACTGGGGGCTATTGACATTTTTTTGGATGGCAGTTGCTCTTAGTGGGAACCTGCGGTGGTTCTTTAACTTTTTTTTTAAATTATACACTACTAATATATATATATATATATATATAATACTGAATATATATATATATATATTTAAAAAAAGAGTTAAACACCCACCGCAGGGTCCCACTGAGAGCAACTGCCATCCAAAAGAAAATGTCAATCGCCCCCAGTAGAACCGCGGTAAATCACACCTATGGCCACGTGTCACAACCGTGAGATGGGTGGTCACAGGGAAGGACAAAATCACACCGACAGGCTGGCAAAACCCTCGTGTGTCTTGAGGACACAAAGCGACCCAAGGATGACAGCTTTCTGCATCCATCTCGCAAGTGCCTTGGCATATTTTTGGCACGCTAGTATGGCTTTAAGGTTACGAACCAGTTATAGTTTCGCACCTCCGAGAGCACGTATCACAAGGACAATTACTTGTACCGAATATTTTGGGTACAGTCGTTGCAGCTCTCTTTTAAGGTCTTGATACCTCTCCTCTTTTTCTTTCTCCTTTGCAGTGATGTTGTATTCGGACGGAGCCGAGAATTCGATCACGAATATAGTTCGTTTCTCCAAGTCTTGGAGAACAATGTCAGGCCTCGAGTGCGCAACGGAGACTGATGCCCGAAAATCGTAGTTCCAGAAAATTTGGCACTTCTCGCTTCGGACAATTGACTCTATCTCCCTTGGAGCGTTCGGCAGGGCGAATATAGGGCTACTGTTTAACTTCTTCACTATGTTTACAGTTCACTATTTTTTTTAACTTCACTACTTTCTTTCTCTCTCGCTTACTATCTGCTTACTTACGTTGATAATTATCACTTCACTGTCGTGAATGAACTGTTTGCACTTTGCTGAAATCCTGCTTATATAGGTCGAAAAGCCACTCTATTCACCTCAGTAAAAATGTCTAGATATGAAATCTCAAAGCTAACAGTCCGCATGCGTCGAACTTTCTTGAAACATTAATGGAATTTTCTAGCAGAATCGTTAGAGATTCACACTAATTTCAATGTTTCTATAGAAGGTTTGATCAAGAAAATCTCGAAGGCAATAACCTTAAATGCTTCGAAATTCTGGAAACTTCTGTAGATCTTTCTAGCAGAATCCTTACCGATCGCATTTTGTCGAAAAGAATGTCGAATATTTCGCATGTGTTGAACCTTCTAGAATCTAGGTAGAGTAGGGTTACTGGCCTATGAAAGCACGGTCATATATCGGTGGCTTCAGTCTACCGTTGGATACGCACAGTGTCAAGTTAGTCATGTGGTGAAAGTAAAATTTCTAGTGAAAAGAAAGAAGAAAAAAAATGCCTTTGGAGAAGACAGATCTCAAAATTATTAACGCAGTTAGTCGTATGGATTGGGTCTTGCCCACGAAGCCATTCCCTGACCGTACTCCAAAAAAGAAGTATGTCATTACCAAGATTCACAAAGTTCACACGAATTATATCACAAAAATTTTGGCTGAGCTGGAAAACCAATTTGGAGTCTTCTTACCCAGTCGAATCATAAAGATCTTTGAGGATGCACACTATGAGGATACATTTGCATAAGAAGGTGGAAGAAGCTGCGAACACAAAAAACTTTCAAATATGTAGAATAAGTGATACTTTCTCTGTAAATTCTATCCAGTCTAAGAAGTTTGATATAATAAACAGTTATTATGAAGAATAAATCTTATGTAGTTAATTTATAATTCATAATTTAAGATAAAATTTCTATTCCTATGATTTAGATTAGATTTAATTTATAATTAAGAAATAGTTAAATTCAAATTTCGCGCACTTTCCGCGTTGCCCGAAATGTATGTAAGACGAACTTTTTTCTACAAAAGAATTTCCTTTCTTCCAGCGCTGGATATTTTCAAACATCGTTGGCTTGCATTCAAAATTTAAAATATTGCTCGCTATTGTTCATTTCATCGCTGGACTTCTACAAACGCCGTTGGTTTGAATTCAAATTTCGCTCTGTTGACACTCATTCAATTCAGCTGGGACTCTCTTAAATAAATTAAGTTGATTGATTAGATAAAATTTATGAATATATGAGGACTATTCCCCTTCCAAATTTTCTCTATTGTTTAATTTTTAATAAGTTGTATTCTTTAATCCTGGTGAACTGATGATCCTGGTGAACGAACTTCAAATTTCTAATCTTTACTACGTGTGAAAATACTACTGCGCATCCATATGTGTCATACAAGCCTATATAACATTTACAAATCTACTGTGCATCCATAAGTATTGTAAAAGTCCACTTTGCAGCCTTGTGCACCACCAAACAGTACTGCGCATTCAAATTGATGGGTCCTAAAAGAAACTGCGCAACTTGCGGCGGCGGATAGAAAATACGTGTCTGGCGCGCTCCATACTAAGTATATATAAATTTCTACATACTTTAGAGCGCGCCAGATACGTATTTTCTATCGGCCGCCACGAATTGCGTAGTTTCTTTTAGGACCCATCGATATGTACCTTATAAGTCTACTGCGCATCCATAAGTATCATAGAAGTGCATTTCACAGCTCTATGTACTCTAAAATGCCCTGTGCAGATATATGTAGTCCAGAACTTTACTGTCCGACCTTGTATACCACCGAAATGTTGTACGCATCCGTATGTTTCATAGAAGCCTACTGCACAACCCTAAATGTTGTAGAATTCATCTCTGCAGCCTTATATACGGCGAAGCCCTGTTGAATGTAATCTTTACCTACAGTCGAGAAAGAACGAGGGAACTTTCTAGAAGGGGCTATTACTTTCGAGATTTCCTGCATCAAATAATCTACATACTTTGATTGATCTTTCTAGGATTCAGGTAAAGATTACGTCCAATATCGATGCTTCTAGAAAATTTGATAAAGAGAACCTGTATCCTTATACATACTTGAATTAATCGAGCTTTCTAGAATTTATGTAGAGATGACATATCGACGGTTCCAGAAATTTGATGCAGGCAAGAGCCCCATGAGCAACGAATCTTACAGAAACTTCGATCGATCTTTCTAGAATCTAAATAGATTAAGGGGTAAGGAGAGTGAGCGGTCATTATGATTAACTGCGTCGATGTCTCTAGAACTAGGAGGCGTATTGAAACCACGCGTCATATGTCAGAACTTCTAGAAATTTCGATGTATAGAAAATCGTCAGAGATCACGTCAACATTTCTGGAACGCTCAACACATTGAATTTTAAATATGAACCATTCTAGGTGAAAGTTGAAAGTATCGATTGATCTTTCTTCTGGAGTCGTTAGATATTACATCAGATATTGATTGATCTTGTAAAAAGTTTGAACCGGAAGTTTTACCTTAGTAGATAGGCAGGCAGCGTTCTAATCACAAATTCCTACCTTTCCGGCATCGAGAAGCTTCTATCCTGTAGTGGTTCATGTCCGTGTTAAGCTTCTAGAACATTCTCGAAGGTCCCTGCTGACGTCACAGAATAATAATAATAATATTGCACAGTTGTAAGAGCCGAACTTGTGTCAACAGGTTCAAGGTTATTACGAGAAAAACAAGAATGATTTATTGCTTCCTTATAGATAAAACATTCATTTTTAATGAGCAGATATGCACGCGTATATATGTGAAATTTGATGTGACATCCTGTTTTCGTCTATATGAATTTGATTCATTCTCATGGATCAGGTTGTATCCGATAGCTACTGCAGTTTAAGAATTATAAGAGCCGAATTCATGTAAAAACACGTTCAAGGTGATAACGAGAAAAACAAGGATGATTTATTGCTTGCTTATAGATAAAACATTTATTCAATGGACAAAATATTCTAGAATATTCTTGATGGCGTCATGAAAATTATACTGCGCAATTTCTGGAAAGAATTTCTTTCGTCAACAGCTTGAAGGTTATTGTAACGACGCATCACATTTTGCGTTGCAAAAATTATATCCCGAACGTGTAGATTATAGTGTAGAACGTTCTAGAAGATTTTTGCATCACATGATGCAATATTGCGCAATTTCGAGAAACGAATTTTACGTGTTTCTAGGTGTATCAACTACAATGTAGAACGTTTTAGAACATTGTTGCATCATGTAATGAAATACTGTGCATAAGTCTTCTGAAATTTGGTAGAGGGAGTAAGCATTGTGAAGAAGAAAAGCGACAAGAGCTGAAAAATCGTTTAAGCGTATTTCTACAAAACATTCGCGAACTAAAACAAGTGATACAAGTGCGAATAGATTCACAAACTTGAACGAGAAAATTTAGTACTTTGAATATTGCAAAAAGTGAAGCAGTGAAAAACGGATTTCTCAAAATTGAACAAAATTGCCATTAATAACAATTTCCTTCCAACAAAGAAGCTCAAGGACCTAGAGCTGAACAAAGACTATGAAATTACAAACATCAGAAAAGCAACAACACAGTTTGGAGTGCGGTTCATTGCCACGGTAGAAAACAATTTCACTGTTTTTCTACCAGCGAGGATGACCAATCTGCTGAGTGAAGATGAAAATCTCCTGTTGGGAATGCAAAAGTCAAAACTCAGTGTCTGAAAGCCTTCAGTGCAATCAACATCATCATCATGTCTCATACTCCTCGAAATCAAATGTTACATGCAACTACGTACAATCTGAATTCATCATTCACAAAGCAAATTAGCACTGTTGCTGTTAGCCATTCATCCTCGTGCAAGTATAACCCTGAATCCTGAAGACTGGAAATTATTCAAAAGTTACTTCAAACTCATTTCACTGTTCTTTGATGGCCAAGAGAAGCAGCAATGCATCGACTGTGGAAATTTCCATATACATATGACTACATCTTTTGGTGATTATATAGTGGCTTTGGAACAGATTCAAGAAACTCAGAAATATTATCCGTTTGTACTACAAGAAACAACGTTCGCTGTTCTCCGTGAATTCAGTCTTTATATCGACCGGTACCTTCTGGAACAGATTCTTATGCCGTTTCAACACTCAAAGGATGTCATCATTGAAACCATAGCTGAAGGTGTTTGGCGCAATGTGAAATCACCTTGTGTGAAAAGTATAAAAACTTATATACAAAAAAATTATGCAAGTTTAAAAAATAAGGCAATGAAAAAACTTATATTTACGAATCTCATGCGATTTGAAATTCTGTTTCTTGAAATGATTACTTTTTACAATCAAAATGTGTTTGAAGAAGTGATTGAGAAATTACCAGAACTCAGATGTGTGAATGGTACCTTTGTACATTAACATTTGTCATGTATTTTATTAGTATGAGAATCTGAATAAAAATATAATTTAAACCAAATTCACCTTTTTTCATTTACTAGATTAAGGGGTAGGTAGATGTGTAAGTAAAAGAAGATATATGTTTGAGAATAATCAACTTTATTCAGAAAAACCTTAATATTAATACAAGGACACTTACAAACTAGACATATCTATCCAACTTTTGTGAGAGTAGTCAAAACCTAACCATTTTACAAACAGCTTATTTCCACGGTTTTTCAGTACTTTTTCCACAAGATAAATGTCTGGATGTCTAACTCTGCCAAGTTCTTGTTCATAAAAACTACCTGCAATAGCTTTATCTTGATAATCTTTAAGCATATACGTCACTGGTTCATTATTCTTAACATGACTTATGGTAAATATTTCAGTTGTCCAATTTGGTGTGCAGCCTTTCTCAAAAACATGCTTAAATTTACTTATACGTACTTTATCTCCAACTTAAAATTTAGCTTTCTTAACTGCTTGTTTCACATTGAAATTTTTGTATACATTAAACAACAATTTTTTCTCATTTTGCTTATCAGCATCTTTTGGTTTCATTCTAATAGCCTGATGTTTGGTATCGTTGTAAGACAAAATTAAATCTTTCAAAATATCTGTCCACTTGTAATTACCCTGCAAATGTCGAGTACAAATTTATCTTATATCGCTTCATAAGATTTTCAAAATGCGAGTTGTAAAATTCTTTACCTCTATCAGCATGTAAATTTTTTGGTACGCGTCCTTTATCAAGTACAAATTCCATGGCTGCAGCTACATCTTCACCCTTCTTGGATTTAACGGGAACAGCCCAAGCAAATTTTGAAAATATGTCAATTACAGTTCAGATGTACTTGTATCCTCTGTTGACTCTCTCGTATGGCTGTATTTCATCAAGATCAGCTTGCCAGGTCTCATCAATTCCACGGATGTCAAAATGTCGACGTTGGTA
This sequence comes from Andricus curvator, assembly GCA_932195095.1. NCBI lineage: Eukaryota > Metazoa > Arthropoda > Insecta > Hymenoptera > Cynipidae > Andricus > Andricus curvator. The sequence goes on along the minus strand of CAKNYM010045640.1, from coordinate 30,653 downwards.
ATTTCTTCTAGCTGGCTTGTGCAGCTCCTTCATCAACTGCTACTTCTCAACGTCCATTATATTATACTACTTCACTTCGCAAGGAAGCTATAACATCGTAGATAGTCTGAAGTTCATGCTGTATCATATGTTGCACCATATTCAGATTAACAGCATCATTCTGCTCTTCAGCATCGGCCACTTTACACAGCCTTTTATTATTCATATCATAATGTCCTTCAGATGTGACTTTGAAGCCAATTCCAGGAGGACCACGACTTGTACTCTCTGCTCGCTTGGAATCACGTCCGAATACATCGATGCTCATCTTGCAAATGATGAAAATCTTGGCAAAACACTCATTAATATATAATTCCAGCTTCTCGCAACTCTTCAATAATTGATATAATTTCGTTTGTGTGACTTGGATATCCAGCTGCTTGAGACGCTAGCAGTAAACGTAATCGATCTACCAATTCATTCGGGTCATCCCAGTAAATGTAATCCATTAGACTACCGTATCTAGCAATTATGTGTTGTGAGATCATATCTTTACCTGATAATGATTTTCGGTTTTTACTTCGTCTATGTGTATTTTTTGATGGAGATGTGGGAACTAATTTCTTTATAAAGTCTTTATATTTAAAGGCTTTACTGTCACGAATTTCACCATCCGGTTTATAATGTTTCTTATAAGTGTTTGTTGAAATGATAATTTGTCTATAATTTTCAAGATCACTGGGAGTTATAGAGGACTCTCCGGGAACTTTTTTAAATAAAAGTTCAAGCAAGCCTTTACTTTTGGGAAAATTCAAATTACCCACATGAATATAGTTCTGACTGAAATTTATCGGAGAATCTCCAATCATTAATCTATCTTTCGTTAATTTTCTCACTCCATACACATTATCGAGTTCTCGGCTTCTTTCACCTAACAATATGAGATACTTGTTTGCATCATCATCAACAATCCATGAAGATGTAGGTGTTTCTGAGTTATTTTCCGCTTCACTACTAGTTGATGACTCTAAGTTACTGGGATCTTCAGTCTCCTCTGTTTCTTCCTCATCATCATCATGAATTGATTTATATCACAAATTATCATCAATACTTTCTTCTACTTTACTCTTTGCTTTCTCTTCTTCTTTCCTTTTAATTGGCTCAACTTTTTTTATATTCTTGAGACCACCAACAATTTTCTCGAGTGGATTAACAATGGACTTAAAAGTGTCACTTAATGTTCGCTCAACTGTTTCTTTGCCCAACTTTATTAACCTACGCTTTCGTCGAATTGATTCACTAGCTCTAGCAATTTGACGTAAAATATTTTGTTGCTTTTGAAAATTCGCCTCACGTGAAGACATGTTGATACATCAACGTCTATGGTGCGACTGTTTCTGTATTGATCACCACATATGTATATATATATATATATATATATATATATATATATATATACTACTTTTCCAGATTTATGAAACAATCAAAACCTTTCCTATATCTACCTTGGTTAAGATTCCTATCCTTGTCAATTACAACGAATCCATACTTATCATTCTTCCATCAAGCTAAACACATATGTTTAAATTTTGAATTAGTCATATCAGTATTCACATGATCATCATAAATATGCTTTAGATTCATTTCATCTTGTTTAAATAACACAAGTAAATGAACATTATCGCGTACAAGATGTTTAGGAATATGGGCATATGTCTGACTCAAGTAAAAACATTCGACATCCTTGTGTCTACCCATAGAAAAAATTCCCTTATATTATCCTGTTTCTCGCAAGCCACATCATCAAATACAATGACTGAATTTCTTTTTGCTTCACTTGGCATTATAACCTCTTCATGCTCATTGAAAGGATAGTACTCAACGCCATCTACTGATTGAAGGACTTTTTCCAAAAATTCATACTTTGGTTGTTTCAGAGATTTTGAGTAGATGTAAATATTTTCGAATCTTAATCCATTTGGATGTATCAGTAGAGCCAGCAAAGCATTTGTCTTTCCACAGTTGGAAGGTCCTCAAAATATTGCTCGTACACTGTTTGGTAGCAAATGTCCATGTCGTTTTTTTTCTCGATTCTCGTTTTGAACAAGCGAATCAAAATTCTGGATAGGTAGTTTCATACGTTGTGCTTCAAACTGCATCTTGACAAAGACTGACTAAAAAACCTATAAATATTCTTGTTATATAGATTGTCCCTTCAGTCTGAATGTATCCCTCGCATAAATATGATCGTTCACGGAGGCAAAAGAGTTAGTCGTAAGCGAACCGTGAAGCAGGCAAGACTTGGGAGAGGTTTGCTCAACAGAATCATCAACAATTTGTCGTTTGAGTTGCACTTGCCGGGTTACTAGTACTGTGGGCCTGGTACTAAATTAGCCAAACGATTAGCACGAGGTGATCCTGGAATCAATCCACTGGACGCACCTTGCAAAGAGCACGATATAGCCTACTCACAGAATAGAGAAAATATAGAGACCAGAAACTCAGCTGATAGTGTATAAGCTGAAAAGGCTTGGAAACGTGTCTTGGCTCCGGACGCAGACATAGGTGAAAAGGCGGCTGCTTGGGGAATAACAAGTGCAATAAAGATGAAATCAAAATTGGGGATGGGTCTCAGGAATAAAAAACCTACCACTAAACCGAGAAAAATTGTCGCTGCAGCTAAAAAGTCCATGATTTCAAGTAATAATGCGCAAACTGCCATTAAATCTGCACTCAGAGGCGCACGCGCAGTTGTCATGAAGGCTGGCGGAAGAAGAAATGTGAATAAACCTCGTATTCTACCTGTACCGGCCAAAGTAGGAGGAATTTTATCCTTTCTCATACCCGATTTCGCGGGTCTCAGTGCTGCCGGGGCGCTAGCTGGTGGAGCTGCAGGAATAGCTAAAGCTGTGAATGATGCGAATTCGGCAAAACCACAACTTTCAGAGAATAAACGGAATAATGAAGCGATGGAAGCCATTTCTTTAGGAAAAGGTCTTTACTTGAAGCCATATAGGCAAGGACTAGGTCTTCATCTAAAACCATATAATCAAGGAGCAGGACTTGAACGCAAGTCAAAAAACTCAAAGTGAAGCTACCTCATCGGGCCTTAACTGATGCACATTTACTCAAATTCGCAAAATCTTTGAAGATTCCGCATTTTCGAGGTGTTTTTATGCGAAATGGATTACCAAAAGGTGGACCACGTAAACATGAATGTGCTATTGTTAATCTTGATGATAAAAAAGGACCAGGAACACATTGGTGTGCTTATAAAAAGATTGACGGTAGAATAATGTATTTCGATAGCTTCGGTAATCTTCGGCCACCTTCGGATCTCTTCAAGTCTTTCGGTGTTGGTAGCATAAAGTATAATCACGAGAGATATCAAAATTACGATACATTCGTGTGTGGGCATTTATGTATACAATTTCTATGCAATCAATTAAAATCCAAAAGTACGTTTAATCTATATAAGTGCTAATATTTGCAATATCAAGTCAGTTGAACGCTAGCTGTCATCATGGATGACTCATTGACACTAACATTATCGGGAACTTCTCCAATCCTGGAAACTCACTATTTTCCACCGATTGAGTTGTCTCCTTATACAAATTACGCACTTGGACTGGTTGAATTTCTAACTTTCAATTCGATACCCAATGTAGACATTGGCCAAAATAAATTTTATGTGGGTAATGAAATAATTGAAATACCTACAGGAAGTTATGAAATAAGTGATATAAAGCGCTATTTACAGACTGATTTAGTAAAAAAGCGCATTGAAATTCATGTTAAACCAAACAATAATACTTTAAAAAGTGAAATTTATTGCAGTCACGATATAAATTTTGAGCATAAAGATTCTATCGGTCGTTTGCTGGGTTTCTCTCCACGCAGACTAGAAGCTAAACAAGTTCATGAATCTGATCAACCGGTATCAATCATAAAAGTGAATTCTTTGAGTATTGAGTGTAGCATAACGACAGGTGCATACATTAATGACCAGAAAGTACATACTATTCATGAATTTTTTCCCGTAGTGCCACCTGGATATAAGATAGTGGAAGTACCATCTCATGTCATTTACCTGCCAGTCGCCGTCCAGACAATAGATCATATACAACTTCGTATAGTTGATCAAGACGGACATTTGGTTAATTTTCGTGGAGAAGTTATAACAATTAGACTACACATCAAGTCTGTCTAATAATAACAATGGGTATCGTTTTCAACAAAATGATTGGCTTTGGTTATAATAAACCAACACAATGTCACAAGCTAATCAGTCGACAAGGAGCAGTCAAAGGGTTAACACCTCAAAGCGTCCTCTTCCTAAAAAGTCAAGGTCTGAAGCCCAAAAGAAGAAGAGAATAAAGAGATTCAAGATTTTTTGCACCTGCATCTGTACATTTATTTATCAACGTTTTATAATTTGTCATGGAGGGGGAAATTTTAAATATTCAAGCACCAATCATCTTTGATGAGTCAATTGCACACTGTGAAATTCATGCACATCAGCCTTATGCCTCATCAACCTCAATCAACAGTGATGAAATTCGGATTGCTGTTCAAAATCAGGACCATTGTCTCCTGCCGAGCAAAAGCTCACTTCACGTACATGGAAGAATCGTAAGAACTGATGGAACACCTGTGACAAACACAGTGTTAGTTTCTAATGCCATCTGTTATTTGTTAGAAGAAGCAAGATACGAAATCAATGCAATAGAAATTGATAGAAATAAAAATGTGGGCCTCACTAGTCTCATGAAAAATTATGTATCTCTAAATCCTGGACAATCACGTTACATATAGAATACTGGTTGGCTTGAAATAAATGACAATAATCAATTACTAACCATCGCTACTGGTTACTTTGATGTAGCCATACCGCTTAGCATGATATTTGATTTTGCTGAAGATTATCACAAAGTCATTGTCAATGCTAAGCATGAACTTATTTTAACCAGATCAAAGAGTGATGCAAATGCCATCTTGCAAGCAGCCCCCATTGAGCAGTATAAAATGGAAATTAATAAAATAGAGTGGCTATTGCGTAGCATTAGACTCTCAGATTCACGAAAATTTCAGTTGCTAAAATATATTGAAAAAGATCCACCTATTCCAATAAGTTTTCGAACTTGGGAAATGTATGAATATCCTCTACTTCCAACTACTTCAAACCATGTTTGGACAGTAAAAACTTCAACACAATTGGAAAAACCGAGATTTGTTATACTTGGATTTCAAACCGACAGAAAAAATAATACTATTAGAAGCTCTAGCAACTTTGATAATTGCAATCTTACTAATGTCAAACTACTTTTAAATGATCAGTGTTATCCTTATAGTAATTTGAATCTTAATATTAATCGAAATCAGTATGCTCTTCTTTATGAAATGTACAGAAACTTTCAAGCTAATTAATATGGTAAAGAACCTCAACCATTGATATCGAGAGTAGAATTAATAAAGTATGCACCTCTAGTTGTTATTGACTGCTCTAAACAAAATGAGTCACTGAAATACGGACCAGTTGATGTAACCACGAAGAAATAGTTTAGTTGCATTCAAGATGGAGTACTTGGTTGATATGCAGGGCTTCAAGTTACCAGTCAATAAATTTGTCTTGAAAGAATTGGCTATATTACCGTTCTATGATGAGACAGGTATAAAGCCATATTCTTTTCTCTTTTAACCACCCTGCAAGTGAAAGAACATTCCACCAAAATATAAGTCTATAAACATTTGGGCAGAACGCAATCATCATGGGATACCTTGGAATTCTGGTGATTTACCGTATTCTCTAGTACCTGTAATACTCGAGAACTATTTAAAAGATGCAACAAAAATTTATGTGAAAGGATTGGGAAAAAATAATTGGTTGCAACAATTTGTGGAAATATCGTGTGAAATTGTTGATATGCTTGATTTGGAATGTCCCTCGTTACAGGGATTGCGTGAGATGTTTGCAATTGACGATATTAAATGTACGCATCATATGTATGAAAATTACTCTAATTGCGCAATTGAAAATGTACTTTTATTGGAAAACTGGATGTCTTTAGAACAGTTCTATTTTATTGATTTAAAGCAAATAAAAAGAAACTTATGTTATTTTTCTCAAGTTCCTTGTCCTTATAATAATAAGTGCGAATAGTAGATAAGCGAATCGTGGGTCAGTGAACATCATTGGCATTGTGACTTGAAGAAACATCATCCTTTGGTATTGAGAGATTACGTGTGGTGGATCAGGTTGCATCCGATAACTGCAGCAGTTTGAGAGAATGCTCTGCATTGAACTTTTTCCAGTTAGAATTAAAGCAGATGAGTTCATTCAAAGGAAATTTACTTAATAATATGATTTTCAGGTTGCAATAAATGAAAAATACCAATTTATATTTAACTTATTTTTTCATCTTCTCTGTTCTTTATTTTCAGAGACTTGTATTTACAGTGTAGATATCTTACAATCTAAAAATTGATTCAACACTCATTCCTCTGCTTACATGTCGTTCGTATCACTCACACATACACACAGCACGCTTCACTCAGTTTTTTCACTCTGTTTTTTGTTCGTTTAAGTAATAATAATAATAATCCGCAATCTGAATTCTATATAAGTACTATATACAAATACTATATAGTATACCATTAAGCCATTTCCCTTTCAGGGTAGGCGTGACACTACCCGATTTGGGTAGTGTTTCTAGGTGGATAGTTTCTTGTAGTAAATAACTACAAGTTGGGCTCACCACACCCACGATGTGCCAACAGCACGCAGTATTCTCGAATGGTCACCCATCCATACTATATACATGAGATTCATTATATACATTATGAACTTCCATGGGTTTGCAAATTCTTTTGGCATATCCCAATGGAAGTGTATCTGTCGTTCCTGGAATAAGCAATCTTTTATCGTCGTGCCAGCTTAGTGCAATTTTCTTTTGTTTTATGGTATGCACTTCATGTTTTCTACTGCGGATCAAATTTTGGTACGCTGTTACATTTTCATATTCAAGGAGACACTTTCTATAATCATTAAGTGTAATTTTCCTTAACGCAGACCCTTTCGCACCTTTACCTCTCTTTTTCTCACACCTTTCATTCCAAATTTTATATACATATGATTTCGCCCTCAATCCGACAACTTCTGTGATAATTTTTTCACTGCACTCGTCTTTCATTAGTCCTAATACTTTTTTATTTGTTAGCGGTATTCCGTAAACATTATCTGGATGATAATCTGATGTGTCTTTGTGAATATCCCGCTTAATGAAATCATAAATGTTTGGAACGGTAAAATGGTAGATGAGACTATCAGTGTCGGTATAAAGCAATTTTGCGCGATTTCCAAAATTTGGTAAAATGTAGTTGTAATGAAAGTCGTAGGTAATTATTTTTGAGAGATCGAGATTAGCAAATCCTACATAAATTGGTTTATTGAATTTAACTTGAAGTCTTTTTGATTCAATAATAACCATATCTTCTTCGAATATGGCGCAGCTATGAAAATTTGGCTTGGCAATCAGAGATTTTGCACCGTACCTTCCATCCCATTTTGTTATCAATCTCACATCTCTATATTTTCTAACATTCTCCATTGTTTTGCCAAAGACAGAATTGTTCATCAGCTTGTAGAAATTTTTCTCAAAATCATTGCTAGACATTTTTCGTTTTTCTGTATTTAAATCAATGTACTCTTTTAGCCAAGGTTTTTGCTCAAACTTTAGAATTCGGTGAGTTTTAGTTACCTTTAGTCCCAAGCACAAAACTTTTTCAAATTTCTATAGTGGACTACATAATTTTTCTTTAGCAATAAGCTCGTTATCAGTTTTGGTATCTTGCATGAGGAATTACGGGGTGCAAAGTGCTCTGGAGCCAAAGGCAAATCTCTATGAAAATCATGCAATTCTGCAGGATATTCCAAGTTTACCTCCAAAATGTAATCTATTGGTGAATCGTCTGGTATACTTTGTACGTTGATATCGTGATCAAGTACCCATCCGAAACCACCAAAAAGTAAACATTCGTTCATTGCTGCGCCATATTGGTTTTTAATATCAAATTATGAGATATACGATTCAGGTTCGCTTGGTTTAAAATCTGATCCCATAAATCGGTTATCCGCTTTGGCATATCTATTTGAGCACTGACAACAGCCATACCACGCTGAAAAAACCAGTTCTCGTCAGATCACTGAAGTTAAGCAGCGTTGGGCGCGGTTAGTGCTTGGATGGGTGACCATTCGAGAAAACTGAGTGCTGTTGGCACATCGTGGGTGTGGTGAGCCCACACTTGTAGTTATTTACTACAAGAAACTAACCTAGAAACACTACTCGAATCGGATAGTGTCACGCCTACCCTGAAAGGGAAATGGCTTAATGGTATATATACTGCGATACACCTCCACGAATACCCCTGTCAATGAAAAGAATCATTTCAGGATCTGTTAATAATGCAAGTTCAATTCCGATTAATTTGAGCATCGCATCAAAGGCAAGTGCTGGAGCTGTATAGTAATGTAAGGGATCGAGATTATAGGTTGAAAAACAATTTTTTCTGAAATTTTCAAAAATATCGGCCAAAAGTAAAACGTCGGTTTTCAAGTACAAGTCAGAGTATTCCCCCAAAGTTTCGATATCGAACGTTTTATTTTTTTCCCAATCATCAATATAGTCGTAAGGAAATACTCCTTTTCTGACTAATAATTGAAATTCTTCCGGATTATTGCAATGCTTGAGAGTAATTTTTTCATCATCGTTTCCCAGATAAGAGGATAATTTTTCAAGGCTACTCGGCATAAACCGAAACGAATCTATAAACCGAAGATTTACTTTTGTACAGACAACATATTTAATGAACGACATGTATTTCTATTTGTTGATGGGTAATAGTAGATGAGTAAGGCGGTTTCTAACGCAAGATTCCTACCTTACCGACGTCGAGAAGATTCTAGCTGTAGTGGTTCGTGTCCGTGCTAAATTTTTCTTGAAAGTGTTTCATGTCCGTGCTAAGCTTCTAGAACATTATCGGGGGTCCTGATGACGTTATCATGCATTCCTACCTTACCGACATTCACACAAGAGGGTTACTGGACCTACTACCGACATCGAGAACATTCTGCAGCTGTCGTCAGAAAATAATATTGCGCAATTCTGAATTCATACAGGTTCAAGGTTATTTCTTATCTCAAGCATGTCGCGTAAATACTTTCAAGGTTATATTTTGCTTTGTCCTGTCAATTTCAACTGCGTCATATAGTTATTGCAAGAAAAACAAGGATGATTTATTGCTTCCTTAGAGATAACATATTTATTTAATGCGCAAAAAGGTGCAGTTGTACAGATGAAATTTGATATCGAGGGCTATGGATGACATCCTGTTTTGTCTATAAATTTGATTTATTGCTTCCTTATAGATAACATATTCAACTAAAAATTCTTGTATTTATTCAGTGTGCAAATAATTCGTGAGAAACATTCTTCTGCAGTCTCGAACCTTCTATAACTCAAAGAGGTAGATATATTACTATTAGAGAACATTCTTGATGACTATATCAAATTATACTGCGCAATTTCGGAAAAGCATTTTTTTAGTAAACAAGTTCAAGGTTATTTTCAATGACGCATTACATTTTGCGTTGCAAAAGATTATATTCCAAACGTGTCGATTACAATGTAGAACGTTCTAGAACACAAGGATAAAAAGGAAGATTAAAAAATTAGAAAGAAAAAAATATTTTAAGCCAATTGAATAATAATATAGGTAAAAAAGTCCCTAAAGGATTCCTTATGGTAGGTCATATGTTCGGGATCCTTATCGCTTTATTCTGGTATCGGGTAGAGAGCGAGGACTAGAGAGATAACGTCCAAACTTGTTTAGACTTTTTGATTTCAGAAGCATTCATGCCTCGACAGTCGCAAGCTGCATACATTTCATTAGACTCTGCTTTCGTTCTCTAGGGATCAGTTCTGTTTACTGCTTGCAAAAGTTCGCTTTCTTAGTCGACCCACAAAGTTTGATAATCATTCTTTTGCCATATGCTAGGTCCCGTCAACCTCTCGACGTGTTACATGAAATAAAATACTGCAAACAATTTCGAGACTCAAGATAGAGATAATACAGCGTGCATTTTATTCCATGCTTTTTCACACGTGCTTTAACTTATTTATATTAAGAGTGCACTGTCCGACACTTATCGCTCCTTAACGACACTTGATATGAGGTCACATACCTTTTTTATTCACAGATATATGCTCGTTTTTCAGCACCTTTTCCATATCTTATTTAGAAAGGGCAGTTTTACCTATTACACGTTAAAGATTTAAAATAAAAAATATGAAAAAATAAGCTAAATTAATATAATAGAATATTTGGAAATTTTTTCAATCATCCACTAAAGCTACTGTATAATATAGTTTATATAAATCAAGGATGATTTATTGCTTTCCAGCTAAATGATTTCATTCAGCGGTCAAATTTTTTTCTACAGTGTTGAATCGTTTTAGAACTTTGAAATAAAGAGTTAGATATATTACTATCAGAGACCATAAAAACCTACCATACCGATATTCTACAGATGTAGTGCTTAGTTTCTGGAATATTCTTAATAACGTCATCAATTTCTACTGCGCAATTTCTGGAAAGAATTTTTCGTAAACAACTTAAAGGTTATTTTAATGACGCATTACATTTTTGCGTTGAAAAAAATATACCCCGAACGTATCGATTATAATGTAGAACGTTCTAGAACATTAAGACAAAGATGGAAATATATTACTAGACAAGGATAGCAAATGTGCATCTATAAAAGACGCGCTTCGCATATATTTCTCTCAGTTGTCATCCAGCATTTGAGAAATACACAAGCATAAAAAAGAGTAAAGTGAAGTGAACATTGATATAGTGATTTGAAATATTTGTTGAACTGTTTTCATACAACAGTACAATTTTGTACACTTTAATATATACTTTTTTGACTTTTTAAAAGTTCATTCTTATTATTGATATACATACAGTGACATATACGACTTGTGAACTGGAGATAGGAAACCTGGTGTTGAAAATCGTTTAGTGCTCCTTCTTATTTTTTAAAAATTACACACAGTGCCGTCCGTTGGAATATTTGTGAAATTCTTTGACTATAAAAGTCACTTCATAGCGAATTTTTTTTCAGTTGTCCTCTAACTATCCTATGAGAATAATATTCAAAAATGGACGCATTGGACTGTAGGAAGGTTGTCCAGATTTACGATGATGTATATAAAATTTTGAGTGAAAATGCAACAACTTCAGAAATCTTATACTGGAAACATCAATGCACACAGGATATTCGGAGGCTAAATAAAATTTTGCCGCAAAATTCAGTGCTATAGAAGACGGTCGGGAAATTGAAGCAATCAAATTCTTCAATACTAAAAATGACCTAATTTTAGAATCAACAGAAATAAATTAATGGTTTGAGAGCAAAGTCAGAGAGCAACTTTTGGCTAAAGTAGAGGATTTTTAGCAAACAAAGTCTGGATGGAAATTGAGAGAAATAATAAATTTGAATGTAAATATAAATAAGTATGCACCTTTTACAGAAGGCTCATCAGCTTTTATGAGTTTGCCTAAATTTATCAGAGACAAAAGAGCAGTTGTAAATGTTGAGAACAGTGATGAGTACTGTTTTCTCTGGTCGGTAATGGCTGCCCTTTGCCCTGCTGAAAGAGATTCTAATCGCACTAGTTCCTATCCACATTTTTATACACTCTTGAAACGTGATGGAATCAGTTTTCCCATCACTTTTGAAAATATCAAAAAATTTGAAAAAATAAAAGAATTGCGTATACATTTTTATGGCATAGAACATGAAGAAAATAGGAAAAAAGATGAGATTGCCCCCCTGTGTATCACTTCGCATGGATTAAAAATCTCTTTCGATTAGTTAGTTCACAATTTTCGAAAGGAAAACGATACATATTCTTTTGCGATAGGTGCTTATGTCATTTCAAATTTGAAAAATCTCTAATAAAACACAAAGCTGATTGTGAAAATTTAAATAACTGTAGAGTCATACTCCCAACAGAGGAGGAGGGTGGGAACATATTAAAATTTAAAAATTATAGATACAAGGAAAATGTACCATTTGCGGTGTACGCAGACATTGAATGCTTGCTGGAACCGGTTACAAATTCACAAATAGATCAAGCGGCGTATCAAAAGCATATCCCCACGAGTTTTGCGTATTATACAAAGTGCAGTTTTGATGATTCAACTTCAGAACCTAAAATTTATCGGGAAAAAGACTGTATTCAATGGTTTGTGAAAGAATTAAAAGATTTAGCAGTTAAAGTAAATTCCCGTTTACAAAATCCCGTACCAATGGAAAAATTAACATCAAAGCAAAAACAAGATTTTCTAAATGCTAAAGTATGTCACATTTGCGAAAAAGAATTCAAGAAAGATGATGTTAAACATCGTGATCACTGCCACTTCACAGGTAAGTACCGTGGTCCAGCACACGGAAGCTGCAACATCAATTACAAAGACTCTCATGTAATTCCAGTAGTTTTCCATAATTTATCTGGTTACGACTCACACTTTTTTATTAAAGAGTTAACCAAAAGTTGTGAGGGGCATGTCTCTTTACTGCCAGTTAATAAAGAAAAATATATCTCATTTACAAAAGATGTTCCAGATACTAAAGTCAAACTCAGATTTATCGATTCTTTCCGATTCATGCCAAGTAGTTTAGAGAAATTGGCCTCATATCTCAATGACAGTGAGAAAACAATTACGAGAAAATTTTGCAAAAATGACAGTTAATTCAATCTGTTAACGAGAAAAGGTGTATTCCCATATGACTACATTGACAGTTGGCAGAAATTGGAAGAAGAGAGTCTACCTCCAAAAGAGGCATTCTATTCAAAATTAAATGATTGTCACATTTCCGATAAAGATTACCAACATGCGTGTAAAGTGTGGGAAACTTTTCATTTGCAAAATTTAGGGCAGTATTCAGATCTGTACCTCAAAACTGACGTTCTACTTTTGGCAGACATTTTTGAAAATTTTAGAAAAACTTATTTTGCAACATATAAATTAGACCCTTTGCACTATTACACAGCACCGGGACATTCTTTTGATGCAATGCTAAAATATACAGGAATTGAACTGCATTTACTAACTGATGCAGAAATGTTACTATTAATTCAGAAAGCAATCAGAGGTGGTGTTTCACAATGCTCCAATAGATTTGCAGAAGCAAAAAATCGTCTTATGGGAGATGATATCAATCCAGAGTCATACATTTTTTACTCTTACCTCAACAATCAGTATGGTAAGGCTATGAGTGAATATTTACCATATCAAGATTTTGAATGGTTTGAAAATTTGGAAAATAATCCAAATTTTTTCAATGTGACTGATGATTCACCTGAAGGTTATATTCTTGAAGTGGATCTAGAGTACCCAGAAGAGCTTCACGATTTGCACAAGGACCTTCCATTATGCCCAGAACACTTTGTGCCTCCTGGTTCAAAATATACGATTCCAAAGTTAGTAACCAATTTGCTACCAAAGAAAAATTATGTACTACATTACCGAAATCTAAAAATGTACTTGAAATTAGGCATGAAACTAACGAAAATTCATCGTGTGTTAAAATTCCAACAAAAGGCATGGTTAAAAGACTATATTGATTTGAATACAGAACATAGAAAAAGAGCAACCAACGAATCTGAAAAGAATTTCTATAAATTGATGAACAATTCCGTCTTTGGAAAGACTATGCAAAACGTCAGGAAGCACAAAGATGTCAGGCTTGTAACAAAATGGGAGGGGAGATTTGGTGCAAAAGCTCTAATTGATAAACCAAATTTCCATAGTTGTCCCATATTTGATGAGGATATGGTAATTATTGAAATGAATAAAACGAGAATTTTCTTCAATAAACCTATCTACATTGGATTCACGGTTCTTGATATCTCCAAAATTATCACGTACGATTTTCATTATAACTATATTCTGCCAAATTTTGGGAATTGTGCAAAATTACTATATACAGACACAGACAGTCTCATCTGTCATTTCACTGTTCCCAACTTTTACGACTACATTAAACGGGATATTCATAAATTTGACACGTCAGATTATCCTCCAGATAATGTTTATGGAATTCCTCTAAAGAATAAAAAAGTATTAGGCCTGATGAAGGATGAATGCAACGGCAAAATATTGACTGAATTTGTGGGCTTGAGATCGAAATTATATGCATATAAAGTTTTGGGTGAAGAAGGTGAAAAAAAGAGGGCTAAGGGTATCAAAGGATCAACATTAAAAACCATAACATTCGACGATTATAAGCAGACTCTCATATCTTGCCAAAACCTGATTAAAACTCAACACCTAATCCGAAGCTGAAAACACGAGGTTCACTCCATCATCCAAGATAAGATTTCTCTCAGCTGGCCTGACGATAAAAGAATGCTGCTGCCTGGTACCACCGACACTCTTCCATGGGGATATAAACAGAGAGTCTCTGAACCCATGGAAGTCGAAGCATCCAATGTATAAAGTAATGAATAATATGTAGTGTTTGTATATATATATGTAGTATTTGTATATATCTATGTACCTTGTTACTGTACACTACTAAAAATTGTATATATATCTGTGTGTGTGTAGAAAGAAGCGCGGTGATAAAACATGATGTTGATATATGAGTGGAGGAGTGAGAGAGATACAGATAGATCGGGAGGGAGAGAGAGAGACTTAAGATTAGTCTATGTGCTGTATATAACCTTTGATGTAACTGATATAGTCTGCAGTGACTGGAATGAATCATCTTTATAATATATAATGTAAATTATATGTATATAAAAATTTTATATATGTGAATTAGAAGAAGAAGGAATCGAAAAAAACTGTACAATTGTTTGTGAAATACAAGTTATTGCAAATAAAGAACAGAAAATTTATTGAATCTAAATTGATGTTTTTTATTCAAGACAACCTGAAAAAATCCTTTTCTCAAACTAATATAGCTATCGGATGCAACCTGATCCAGCAGACGTAATCTCCCAATGCCGAGGACGATGCCAACGATGTTCACTGACCTAACCATTCGCTTATCTACTATTCGCACTTATTATTATAAGGACAAGGAACTCGGAAAAAACAACAAAAGTTTATTTTTATTTTTGTTTGCTTTTTTATGTATTTCCAAAAAAGCCTGTACATTATACTTAAAAATAAGTAGACTATGAATTAAATATATAGAAAAATATTTTCTTATCTCTATAAATTTGAATCAATAAAATAGAACTGTTCTAAAGACATCCAGTTTTCCAATAAAAGTACATTTTCAATTGAGCAATTAGAGTAATTTTTATACATATGATGTGTACATTTCATATCATCAAGTGTAAACATCTCACGCAATCCCTGTAGCGAGGGACATTCCAAATCAAGCATATCAACAATTTCACACGATATTTCTACAAATTTTTGCAACCAATTCTTTTTTTCCAAATGTTTATAGACTTATATTTTGGTGGAATGTTCTTTCACTTGCAAGGTCGTTGAAAGAGAAAAGAATATGACTTTATACCTGTATCATCATAGAATGGTAATATAGCCAATTCTTTCAAGACAAATGTATTGACTGGTAACTTGAAGCCCTGCATAATTATCAACCAAGTACTCCATCTTGAATGCAACTAAACTATTTCTTTGTGGTTACAGCAGTTTTATACCAACTTTTTCACCCCACCACTTATTGGTTTATACTCAACTATACAATCATGCAAAATTAAGCAATATGCAGTCAATAACAACTAGAGGTACATACTGTATAAATTCTCCTCTCGATAGCAATGGTTGAGGTTCTTTACCATAGTAATTAGCTTGAAAGTTTGTGTACATTTCATAAAGAAGAGCATACTGATTTCGATTAATATCAAGATTCAAATTACTATAAGGATAACACTGATCATTTAAAAGTAGTTTGACATGAGTCAGATTGCAATGATCAAAGTTGATAGAACTTCTAATAGTATTATTTTTTCTGTTTGTTTGAAATCCAAGTATGACAAATTTCAATTTTATACTGCTCATTGGGGGCTGCTTGCAAGATGACATTTGCATCACTTTTTGATCTTGTCAATATAAGTTCATGCTTAGCATTGACAATGACTTTGTGATAATCTTCAGCAAGCCCAAATATCATGCTAAGCGGTATGGCTACATCAAAGTAACCAGTAGCGATGGTTAGTGATTGATTATTATCATTTATTTCAAGCCAACCAGTATTCTGTATGTAACGTGATTGTCCAGGATTTAGAGATACATAATTTTTCATGAGACTAGTGAGGCCAAAATTTTTATTTCTATCAATTTCTATTGCATTGATTTCGTATCTTGCTTCTTCAAACGAGGCATAGGGCTGATGTGCATGAATTTCACAGTGTGCCATTGACTCATCAAAGATGATTGGTGCTTGACTTTTCACTTTTATGATTGATACTGGTTGATCAGATTCATGAACTTGTTTAGCTTCTAGTCTGCGTGGAGAGAAACCCAGCAAATGGCCGATAGAATCTTTAGGCTCAAAATTTATATCGTGACTGCAATAAATTTCACTTTTTAAAGTATTATTTTTTGGTTTAACATGAATTTCAATGCCCTTTTTCACTAAAGCATTCTGTAAATAGCGCTTTATATCACTTATTTCATAACTTCCTGTAGGTATTTCAATTATTTCATTACCCACATAAAATTTATTTTTGCCAATGTCTACATTGGGTATCGAATTGAAAGTTAGAAATTCAACCAGTCCAAGTGCGTAATTTTTATAAGGAGACAACTCAATTGGTGGAAAATAGTAGCTTCACTTTGAGTTTTTTGACTTGCATTTAAGTCCTGCTCCTTGTTTATATGGCTTTAGATGAAGCCCTAATCCTTGTCTATATGGCTTCAAGTAAATACCTTTTCCTAAAGAAATGGCTTCCATCGCTTCATTATGCCGTTTATTCTCTGAAAGTTGTTGTTTTGCCGAATTCGCATCATTCACAGCTTTAGCTATTCCTGCAGCTCCACCAGCTAGCGCTCCGGCAGCACTGAGACCCGCGAAAACAAAATGGCAGTTTGCGCATTATTACTTGAAATCATGAACTTTTTACCTGCAGAAACAATTTTTCTCAGTGTAGTGCCAGATTTTTTATTCCTGAGGCCCATCCCCAATTTTGATTTTATCTTCATTGCGTTTGTTATTTCCCAAGCAGCCGCCTTTTCACCTATGCCTGCGTCCTGAGCCAAGACACGTTTCCAAGCCTTCTCAGCTAGTACACTGTCAGCTGAGTTTCTGGCCTCTATATTTTCTCTATTTTGTGAGTAGGCTATATCGTGCTCTTTGCAAGCTGCGTCCAGTGGATTGATTCCAGGATCACCTCGTGCTAATCGTTTTGCTAGTTTAGTACCTGGTCCACAGGTCCAACGATCAAATCTATGCAAGGGATACTTTCAGACTGAAGGGTCAACCTATATAACAAGGTATGTATAGGCTTTCTAGTCAGTCTTTGTCAAGATGCAGTTTGAAGCACAACCTGTGAAACTACCTATCCAGAATTTTTATTCGCTTGTTCAAAACGAGAATAGAGAAAAGAAACGACATGGACATTTGCTACCAAACAGTGTACGAGCAATATTTTGTGGACCTTCCAACTGTGGAAAGACAAATGCTTTGCTGGCTCTACTGATACATCCAAATGAACTAAGATTTGAAAATATTTACATCTACTCAAAATCCCTTAAACAACCAAAGTATGAATTTTTGGAAAAAGTCCTTCAATCAGTAGATGGCGTTGAGTACTATCCATTCAATGAGCATGAAGAGGTTATAATTCCAAGTGAAGCAAAACCAAATTCAGTCATTGTATTTGATGATGTGGCTTGTGAGAAACAAGATAATGTGAGAGCATTTTTTTCCATAGGTAGACACAAGGATGTCGACTGTTTTTATTTGAGCCAGACATATGCCCATATTCCTAAACATCTTGTACGCGATAATGTTAATTTACTTGTGTTATTTAAACAAGATGAAATGAATCTAAAGCATATTTATGATCATGTGAATACTGATATGACTTATTTCCTATTTAAGCATATGTGTTTAGCTTGCTGGAATAATGATAAGTATGGATTCGTTGTAATTGACAAGGATAGGAATCTTAACCAAGGTAGATATAGGAAAGGTTTTGATTGTTTTATAAATCTTGAAAAGTAATATATACATGTGTAGTGATCAATATATAAACAGTCGCACCTTAGACCTTAATGTATCAACATGTCTTCACATGAGGCGAATTTTCAAAAGCAAAAAGATATTTTGCCTCAAATTGCTAGAGCTAGTGAATCAATTCGACGAAAACATAGGTTAATAAAGTTGGGCAAAGAAACAGTTGAGCGCACATTAAGTGACACTTTTAAGCCCATTGTTAATCCACTAGAGAAAATTGTTGGTGGCCTCAAGAATATAAAAAAAGTTGAGCCAATTAAAAGGAGAGAAGAAGAGGAAGCAAAGAGTAAAGTTGAAGAAAGTATTGATGATGATGATGATTTTTCATATAAATCAATTTATGATGAAGCAGACGAGAGTGAAGATCCCAGTAACTTGGAGTTATCAGCTCGTAGTGGAGCGAAAAATAACTCAGAAACACCTACATCTTCATGGATTGATGATGATGCAAACATGTATCTCATATTGTTAGGTGAAAGAAGCAGAGAACTCGATAATGTGTATGGAGTGAGAAAATTAACGAAAGATAGATTAACGATTGGAGATTCTCCGATAAATTTTAGTCAGAACTATATTCATGTAAGTAATTTTAATTTTCCCAAAAGTAAAAGCTTGCTTGAACTTTTATTTAAAAAAGTTCCCGAAGAGCCCTCTATCACTCCCAGTGACCTTGAGAATTATAGATAAATTATCATTGCAACAAACGCTTGTAAAAGGCATTATAAACCAGATGGTGACATTCGTGACAGTAAAGCCTTTAAACATAAAGACTTTATAATGAAATTAGTTCCCACGTCTCCATAAAAAATACACATAGACGAAGCAAAAACCGAAAATGATTATCAGGTGAAGATATGATCCCACAACACATGATTGCTAGAGAGGGTAGTCTAATGGATTACATTTACTGGGATGACCCGAATGGATTGGTATATCGATTAAGTTTACTGCTAGCTTCTCAAGCAGCTGGAAATCCAAGTCACACAAACGAAATTATATCAATTATTGAAGAGTTGCGAGAAGCTGGAATTATATATTAATGAGTGTTTTGCCAAGATTTTCATCATTTGCAAGATGAGCATCGATGTATTCGGACGTGATTCCAAGCGAGCAGAGAGTACAAGTCGTGGTCCTGCTGGAATTGGCTTCAATGTCACATCTGAAGGACATTATGATATGAATAATAAAAGGCTGTGTAAAGTGGCCGATGCTGAAGAGCAGAATGATGCTGCTAATCTAAATATGGTGCAACATATGATACTGCATGAACTTCAAACTATCTACCATGTTATAGCTTCCTTGCGAACTGAAGTAGTCAATAATAATATGATGATTGAGGCTTTGGAAAATTCCACAGATAAACTTTTCAAAAATGTGAAAATTGATGCTGAATCAATTCAAAAACTGGTGTATCGAAATTCAGAGCTCATTAGTCAAGTAAACAACAGACTGAACGCACTCAAAAATGGACGTTGAGAAGCAGCAGTTGGTGAAGGAGCTGCACAAGCCAGCTAGAAGAAATTACCAACGTCGACATTTTGACATCCGTGGAATTGATGAGACCTGGCAAGCTGATCTGGTTGAAATGCAGCCATACGAGAGAGTCAACAAAGGATACAAGTACATCTTAACTGTAATTGACATATTTTCAAAATTTGCTTGGGCAGTTCCCGTTAAATCCAAGAAGGGTGAAGATGTAGCTGCAGCCATGGAATCTGTACTTGATAAAGGACGCGTACCAAAAAATTTACATGTTGATCGAGGTAAAGAATTTTACAACCCCCATTTTGAAAATCTTATGAAGCGATATAAGATAAATTTATACTCGACATTTAGTAATTTAAAAGCGTCAATTTGCGAGCGATTTAATCGTACGTTAAAAAATAAAATGTGGATGAAATTTAGCTTGCAGAGTAATTATAAGTGGATAGATATTTTGAAACATTTAATGTTGTCTTACAACGATACCAAACATCAGACTATTAGAATGAAACCAAAAGATGTTGATAAGCAAAATGAGAAAAAATTGTTGTTTGATGTATACAAAAATTTCAATGTGAAACAAGCAGTTAGGAAAGCTAAATTTAAAGTTGGAGATAAAGTACGTATAAGTAAATTTAAGCATGTTTTTGAAAAAGGCTACACACCGAATTGGACAACTGAAATATTTACCATAAGTCATGTTAAGAATACCGAGCCTGTGACGTATATGCTTATAGATTATCAAGGTAAAGCTGTTGCAGTTAGTTTTTATGAACAAGAACTTGGCAAAGTGAGACATCCAGACATTTATATTGTGGAAAAAGTACTGAAAAAACGTGCAAATGAGCTGTTTGTAAAATGGTTAGGTTTTGACAACTCTCACAATAGTTGGATAGATAAGTCTAGTTTGTAAGTATCCTTGTATTAATATTAAGGTTTTTTTCTAAATAAAGTTGATTATTCTCAAACATATATATCTTTTCACTTACACATCTACCTAACCTTAATCTAGTAAATGAAAAGGCGAGTTTGGTTCTAATTATAATTATATTTATTCAGATTCTCATACTAATAAAGTACATAGAAATTTTAATGTATAAAGGTACCATTCACACATCTCAGTTCTGGTAATTTCTCAATCACTTCTTCACACACATTTTGATTGTAGAATGTAATCATTTCAAGAAACATAATTTCAAATCGCATTAGATTATTAAATATAAGTTTTTTCATTGCCTTATTCTTTAAACTTGTATAATTTTTTTCTATATAAGATTTTACACTTTTCACACAAGGTGATTTCACATTGCGCCAAACACCTTCAGCGATGGTTTCAATTATGACATCCTTTGTATGTGGAAAAGGCATAAGACTCTGTTCCAGAAGATACCGGTCGATACAAAGACTGACTTCCCTGAGAACAGCAAACGTTGTTTCTCGTAGTACAAACGGATAATATTTTTCGGTTTCTTGATTCTGCTCCAAAGCCACTATATAATCTCCAAAAGATGTAGTCATGTGTATACGGAAATTTCCACAGTCGATGTATTGCAGCTTCTTTTGGCCATCAAAGAACAGTGAAATGAGGTGGAAGTAACTTTTGAATAATTTCCACTCTTCAGGATTCAGGGTTATACTTGCACGAGGATGACTGGCTAGCAGTTTCACCGATGAGACGATCTTTCTGTCTTTTTTAAACTCAGCACCGATGATAATTTGCTTTGTGAATGATGAATTCAGATTGTATGTGGTGAAATGTAGCATTTGATTTCGAGGTGTATAAGGCATGTTGATCTCGCTGAAGGCTTTCAGGCACTGAGTGATATTTGAAAACTGTACACTTTATGTATTTTTCTTCATAAATTCGATGGAATTGTAGAATCCACCCAAATACCACATGCCAACAGCAGATTTTCATCTTCATTAAGCAGATTGACCATTCTCGCTGGTAGAAAAACGGTAAATTTGTTCTCCACAGTGACAATGAACCGCACTCCAAACTGTGTTGTTGCTTTCTTGATGTTTGTGATTTCGTAGTTTTGATTGAGTTCTAGGTCCTTGAGCTTCTTGCTTGGTAGGAAATGATTGTTGACAGCGATTTTGTTTAGTTTGGAGAAATCCAGCTTCACTCTTTAATATTCACTGTATTAAATTTTCTCGTTAGATTTTGTAAATCTGTTCGCACTTGTATCGCTTGTTTTAGTTCTCGAATGTTCTTCAGAAATAAGTTTAAACGACTTTTCAGCTCTTGTCGCTTTTCTTCTTCACAATCTGACATCTGCCCACAAACTGATGAAAGAGAAGTGCTGGCCTCCTTTTATAGACGCTTACCCCCTCTACCAAATTTCAGAAGACTTTGCACAATATTGTCCGATATTGCATCATATGATGCAACAAAGTTCTGGAAGATTCTAAATTATAATCGACCCGTTTGGAATATATTTTTTTGCAACGCAAAATGTAATGCGTCATTGAAAATAACCTTGAACTTGTTTACTAAAAAATGCTTTTCAGAAATTGCGCAGTATAATTTCATACAGTCATCAAGAATGTTCTCTAATAGTAATATATCTACCTCTTTGAGTTATAGAAGGTTCTAGACTGCAGAAGAATGTTTCTCACGAATTATTTGCACACTGAATAAAGACAGGAATTTTTAGTTGAATATGTTATCTATAAGGAAGCAAAAAATCAAATTTATAGACAAAACAGGATGTCATGCATAGCCCTCGATATCAAATTTCATCTGTACACCTGCACCTTCAGAATTGCGCAATATTATTTTCTGACGACAGCTGCAGAATGTTCTCGATGTCGGTAAAGTAGGTCCAGTAACCCTCTTGTATCAATGTCGATAAGGTAGGAATGCATGATGACGTCAACAGGACCCCCATTAATGTTCTAGAAGCTTAGCACGGACATGAACCACTTTCAAGAAAAATTTAGCACGGACACGAACCACTACAGCTAGAATCTTCTCGATGTCGGTAAGGTAGGAATCTTGCGTTAGAACCCGCCGTACTCATCTACTGGTAATAATTTGACATCGCACTCAAACTGTTTAGCTGATGCCTTGATGAAAAGGTGTGAATCATAGCCTGACAAATTGTGGAAAACTACCGGCACCGTGTGTGAGTCTTTGTAATTCACATTGCAGATCTGATGACTTGCACCACGTAACTTGCCCGTGAAGTGACAATGGTCGTGATGTCTTATGTCATCTTGTCCAAATGGTTGTTCGCAAATGTGACAGTTTTGAGCAGACCTAAACTCTGCTTCTTGCTCTGGACTGATTTTGTCCATTGGTACAATGCATGTTAATTCAGAATCAATATGTTGAGCAATTTCTTTTAATTCATTTACGAACCACTCTATACAATCTTTCCCGCGATAAATTTGAAATTTTGAACGAGAGTCATCAAAGCTGCAATGTAAATAAAATGCAACATTGTATAGAACATGCTTTTGATACGGCCCCATATTCAAAGGATTTTCGGCAACTTCCATTAATAGACATTCAATGTCAGCATAAACAGAGAATGGAACCTTCTCTTTGAACCTGTAATTTCGGAATTTCAAAAATCTTTCTTTTTCATTGGGTAAGATCATTCTACATTGATTCGCATTTTCACAATCCAATCTGTGATTCTGTAAGGATTTTTCTAATTTGAAGTGACATAGGCACCTGTCACACAAAAATGTGCGACAATGATCTTTTGTAAACTGGGATTTTACTAATCGGGATAAGTTTTTAATCAAAGCGAAGTGATACATTGGATTACTGTCATTTAATTCGTTTTCATTGGAACAGTCAGAGTTAAGATTTGTATATTCGATCATCAGAAGGTGTATTGTCGGACATCTTGACTTTTCTTTGCTCAGATATAGTGGTACAATTTCACCTTTTTTATATTTTTTATCATCTTCTTTATCGTAAACGTTTATGCACAACTCATTCATTTTTTTCAAATTTTGGAATATCTTCAAGAGTTATAGGAAACGAGATTCCATCATGTTCTAATAGAATGTCAAAATGTGGATAGGAAGAAGTTTTTTCCGTGTGATTGTCAGCAGGACAAAGAGCTGCCATTACCGACCACAGAAATCAGTACTCATCACTATTTTCTACATTTGTAACTGCTCTTTTATCTCTAATAAATTTAGGAAATCGCATGAAAGTCGATATACCTAAATTTGAATGCCATGCTGAAAAACCGAGTTCTCGTCAGATCACTGAAATTAAGCAGCGTTGGGCGTGGTTAGTACTTGGATGGGTGACCATTCGAGAATACTGCGTGCTGTTGGCATATTATGGGTGTGGTGAGCCCACACTTGTAGTTATTTATAACTACAAGAAAACTATCCACCTAGAAATACTACCCGAATCGGGTAGTGTCACGCCTACCCTGAAAGGGAAATGGCTTAATGGAATACTACTACTATGAGGTTTATAATTTCACTCAATGCACATCCCGAATCCGTTTTCTGAAATTCTTCTACTTTTACTAAAATTGGGTCCAAAACATTTTCATCGTACCACGCACTGATGTCAGTTGATGGGAGGATTCTATTATTTTCAGTATTCATGTATTTAATTTCTTCTACCGCTTCACCGTTCACTGTGGATTTAAATTTTCCGGCAAAAGAAACGTTCTCTTTCAAACCGCCATCTTTTTTTTAAATATTTTTTATTCTTCGAACGACCATTGACTTTGTGTCCTCCAGAAAATGTTTAAGGTCCTTATGTCTTAAATTTACTACACATCCGGTTCTTATCCTACTCTTGAACGCAGATTCTAAGTCTTCCCACTGTATTCTATCTGTTTTTCTTTTCGAATTTTCAACACCCCTTCGAACGACCATTGACTTTGTGTCCTCCAGAAAATGTTTAAGGTCCTTATGTCTTAAATTTACTACACATCCGGTTCTTATCCTACTCTTGCACGAAGATTCTAAGTCTTCCCACTGTATTCTATCTGTTTTTCTTTTCGAATTTTCAACACCTTTTCCCTTTGTTCTCATTACTTTTAATATAGTTTTCAACGCTTGTAAAATGCCTATTGTCGATTGAACATGCATTTTTTGGCCTACAGTCAATTCTAAATATTTTAACATGTTATTCAATATTCTAATATTTTGCGTACCAAATTTGATCCACTTGTTGATTTTATTGATTTTGCGATTCTCCGTTAGCATGGTGTATGCCTGGTTCATGATGGAGATGAGTTTCCTGCTCTGCTCAGGTTCCATTTTTTTTCTGCCAGGTACGAGTACACTACAAAGTTTGACGCTCAGTTGGTCGTTGAGAAGCAACTGGAAAAATTATTGGCGTGAAACGACTTTTTAACACATAATATTCCACTAAATAGAAACTTTAACCTAGAAGGCACACTAACCTGTCACAATCACCTTCTTTTCTAATGTCTTGTTCACAAATGCCAATTGCAAAGCTGTTTCAGCAGTCTTGGTATTTACAGGGTGGATAAAAACTGGGAAAAAAATTCATATGAAACAACCTTTTTTTTAAACTCACAAAATTTCACTGAATTTTTTTCACTTTAAATTAACACAAACACTAACCTTTTTAACAGGCACCCTTTTTTTTGCAACTCTCAGATAAAATCACAGAAAGTATGTTGGGAATAAAATAAGTATCGATTTATGAAATCACTGCACTGAATCTGGCAATACACTGAAAAATTGTTTGTAGGTTGCGCCTTATATATCCGAGGATTATTATTATTATTATGAAGGCTTTACTGTAAAAAAAGATTTGTGTAAAATTACAAAGTTTCGGAAAATTATATATTGCATCATTGTAAATTTCACATAACTCACTGTGTGATTTTACAAAAGAGTGTGAAATTACAGCCTCCAGCGATGTAAATAAAAGGACCCTCGAACAGCAGTGTAATATGACACACTAGATACATAGAAAATTACACATTCCCTCGTACGAACTTTACGTTCAGAAGGGAAAATACATTATATCAGTGGAAAATTCAGTCGCAACGCGTAAAAATACCATGGGTCGGTAAAATCGCATTCCTGAGATTGAAAATTACATCGAGCTTTTTAATTTTACCCTGACAGAAACTGTAAGATTTTGGATTTATAAATAATTGAAAATTTAGAATAATTAATCAAATAATATGTGAAGACGCAAGCGTGTCTCGTTTTCGTTATTTATCGATGCGTTTGTCCACTAATTTTGGAGCATTTTGGAGCATTTTGATTGTTAATACGAGAAAATTGACAACTATGTTCAACTTTGTTAACATCTTTCACACAAAAATAGATAAAGTTCTAGATATTTCTATTTTGCCTTTTACATTGTGTGCTATTGGAGCGGAAAAAAATCGCCTATTCAAAATTTATATTTCATATTTTTGTTACGGAATATATGAACTGCAAAAATGTTCCCATAGTATCTTATGTATTTTCGGTAGGTGGTAACGTGTCCGGCTTGTGTGTCTGCAATCTCCATGAAATTGTGCTAAGTTTAAGCTTCGAGTATTCGAATCCTGTCGCCTAAGAATTTTTATTTTATTTTATTTTTTCACAGGATGAATTTTACATTTTCGTGTGTAAAATTATCGACCGAATTGGAATATCACAACAGCTGTAATTGCAAAATTCATCGCTAGGTGGATTTTTACAAAATTTCGTAAACTTACTCCGACATTCGAGGGTCCTTTTATTTACATCGTCCAGCGATGTAAAATTCACTCGATTTTTTTACAGTGTAATACCTAAGCAGAAAACGTTTTTGACGATGTAAGTTCAAGGGCAAATGAAAAAAAATGTAACCTTGAAGCTATTTACGCAAAATTTAAAATTCCTTTTATATTCATTTACTGCCTATTCAAATTCGTTGCTCAAAATTGTACAGTATTACATTATATGATGCAACAATATTCTAAAACGTTCTAGAACGTTCCACATTATAGATGATACACCTAGAAATACGTAAAATTTGTTTCTCGAAATTGCGCAATATTGCATCATATGATGCAACAATGTACTACATCTAGAAACACGTAAAATTGGTTTTCGTGACATTGCAAAATATAGCATCATATGATGCAACAATGTTCTATACGTAGAAACACGTAAAATTCGTTTTAGTGACATTGCACAATATTGCATCATATGATGCAACAATGTTATGCATCTAGAAAGGCGTACAATTCGTTTCGCGACATTGCGCAATATTGCATCATATGATGCAACAATGTTCTACATCTAGAAACACGTAAAATTCGTTTTCGTGATATTGCACAATATTGCATCATATGATGAAACAATGTTCTACATCTAGAAACACGTAAAATTCGTTTTCGTGACATTGCACAATATAGCATTATATGATGCAACAATGTTCTATACGTAGAAACACGTAAAATTTGTTTTCGTGACATTGCATAATATTGCATCATATGATGCAAAAATGTTCTATACGTAGAAACACGTAAAATTCGTTTCTCGACATTGCGCAATATTGCATCATGTGATGCAACAATGTTCTACATGTAGAAACACGTAAAATTTGTTTTCGTGACATTGCACAATATTGCATTATATGATGCAACAATGTTTTATACGTAGAAACACGTAAAATTCGTTTCTCGAAATTGCGCAATATTGCATCATGTGATGCAACAATCTTCTAGAACGTTCTACACTATAATCGACACGTTCGGGATATAATTTTTGCAGCGCAAAATGTGATGCGTTTTTAAAATAACCTTGAAGCTGTTGACGAAAGAAATTCTTTCCAGAAATTGCGCAGTATAATTTTCATGATGCCATCAAGAATATTTTGTACATTGAATGAATGTTTTATCTATAAGGAAGCAATAAATCATCCTTGTTTTTCTCGTTATAACCTTGAACGTGTTTTTACATGAATTCGGCTCTTACAATTCTTAAACTGCAGTAGCTATCGGATACAACCTGATCCGTGAGAATAAATCAAATTCTTATAGACGAAAACAGGATGTCACATAAAATTTCACATATATACGCCTGCATATTTGCTCATTAAAAATGAATGTTTTATCTATAAGGAAGCAATAAATCATTCTTGTTCTTCTCGTAATAACCTTGAACCTATTAACATCAATTCGGCTCTTACAATTGTGCAATATTATTATTATTATTCTGTGACGTCAGCAGGGAACTTCGAGAATGTTTTAGAAGCTTAGCACGGACATGAACCACTACAGGATAGAAGCTTCTTGATGCCGGTAAGGTAGGAATTTGTGATTAGAACGCTGCTTGCCTATCTACTTACCTTTCTAGAAAGTTGTACTGCAAGTTCGTACCGATTATATACGATAGGATTTGACTACTTGGTTGATACATTGAGGGTTTAGGTCGGTAAGGTAGGGACCTACATTATCGACTAAGACATGGATTCGTGACAGATCCCTACCTTACTGACTGAGGGTAAATCAGATTTCTACATTATCGACTGACGGTGCCTGCTCTATAACTTTTTTACTGATTGATGGTAACTGACCGATGGGAGCGGATCGGTGGCAGCTGGAACTACGTAGTGGTGCTCCCGAACCGGCCTAGCTTAACTAATAAAAAGAAAAAAACCTGCCACAAATGCATAAGAGGTACCTTTGCTATTTCACTTAGATTTTTTTCTGTGTGCATATATATTCTATATTGTTTAATTAAAGTCTACAAAAGAAAAGTGACTATATCCTTGTAAATTCTTTTTTACCGATCATTCGTTACTATTGCGAGAAATCACACTGGCAACGAACTGTAATCTCTTTAGTTGCCTGAAGAAGTTAATACCGCGATTACACTTGAATCAATAACCTAATTTCAATCTCGATTTTTTGTACAACGCCAGTTCAGTAATGAATACCTCGAACTTGGAGTCTCTAAATTTGATAAAACTTGATAAACAAATAAGCGCAAAGTCTATAAAAATAATTTGCTAAGAAAACGATTTTCTTGATCCAAAAATAGCCCAAAATTGGTAACGTAGTTTATGGCTGGCCCCTTATATTCTCGGTAATATTCTCGTTCTCATCACCGTTCACAATGTAATATAACCGTCTAAGAACTCTAGTCAGGCCGTTGTCCGAGGCCTTAGAAATTCTTTAACGACTTTTTTCGTCACACTGCCTATAATATTTCGCCGCCTAAGTTGTAGGAGATACTAAATGTTGTTTGAGCTTCCTTTGCTAAGACAATTTTAGCGTTTAAACATCTAAAACTGCTGGTGTAAGTGTTAAGTGACGCTTTCTTAAAGTTTAATCGAAAGAGGTCAGTTACACCAGCCCCCCCCCCCCAACTCATAATTTTAAGGTTTTCTTTAGCCCACTAAATTCGCTCATATGCGCCACCAATAAAAAATGTTTCGCCACAAAACTCTAAGAGTCATATCAAGTGTTGGGAGGGGGGGGGGGGGGCTAGAGACACGCCAGCCCCCCTATTTAAAAAATCAAAGTATAGATTGCATTCCCTTCAAGATCTCCAAATACGCTGATGTGCGCCATCAAGGAAAAATTTTGGGCCACATTGATAAACTCAATGTGCGCTCACATGCGCCGCTTTCAAAATAAAAAAAAACCATAATCAACCCCCTCATTACCACTTGTCATCGATCCACCCCACGCTGATATCACCG